>WSYH01006107.1:0-40142 GCA_036426205.1 Ascaphus truei | reverse complement strand
ACCTCAAACCTATCGGCATACATTGATAGTTTTCTCCAAGGATATGTAAAGACATTAAAATCATATCTCAAGGATACCACTGATATCTTACTTTTATTAGAATCCTTTGAATGGAAAAAAGACTATATCCTTGCAACAATAGACGTTACTTCCCTCTATACCTCAATTGCTCATGATTTAGGATGTAAAGCAGTCAAATATTTTCTAGAGAAAGATGAGGAGCTACACGAAATACAAGTCCAATTTTTAATAGACAATATAGATTTCATTTTGGAAAAAAAATTCTTTTTATTCAATGATGTCTTTTACATTCAGAAATGTGACACCGCCATTGGAACAAAATTCGCCCCCAGTTATGCCAATCTCTTCATGGGATTCTGGGAAGACCATACCATCTGGTCAGATGGCATGCTGGGGGGGGGGGGTGTGGTCCTATGGCGGCGCTACATTGATGATGTCATTTTAATTTGGCAAGGCGATCAGGAGAGTTTGGATTATTTTATATCTAATCTTAATACAAATACGATGAATCTAAAATTTACATCCAACACAAGTAAAACCTCTGTGGAGTATTTAGATTTGGTTATCTATATAGAAGAAGGCACTGTTAAAACAAAAACACATTTTAAAAACGTAGACAGTAATAATTTCATCTTACGTTCCAGTTGCCATCACCATAAATGGATGGACAATGTTCCGTACAGTCAGTACAGAAGACTACGTCGGAATTGTACTGACGATAACATTTATAGGGAACAATGTAAGATTTTAGAGAATCGTTTCCTGGAAAAAAATTATAGAAATACGGTACTAGATACAGCATTAGATAAGGCCAATCGATTGCAAAGAAAGGATCTTCTAGTTGCAAATAATGTGGTGAAAAATAATACTAACATTTTCGAAACAGCATTTTTAACCACATACAATAGAGAAGCGAGTAGTATAAATAAGATTATCAATAAACACTGGCATGTTCTTAAAGCAGATAAATTTCTCAAAGAAATAATACCAGAGTACCCAAAAATTATCTATAAAAAAGCACAGAATATAAAAAATCGGGTGGCACCTAGTGCTTTGAAGAAAATAGCCTCCAAAGATAAAGGATGGTTGAAAACAGTAGAGGGTTTACACGGTTGCTCATCATGTAAGGCATGTGAATACAAGCAAACAGACAAAAAAAGCTTTATTTGCAATAATACCAAAGAAACATTCAAAATGAAACAATATATGAACTGTTATACAGAGTTTGTAATTTACATTCTAGAATGCCCATGTGGGCTACAATATGTGGGGAAGACCACAAGATCCATCCGAACGAGGATCCTAGAACATTTGAGCAATATACGACGGGGAATTTTGACACATAGTGTCTCCAAGCACTTTGCTAAATGCCATAACTCAAACCCCAGAGGACTAAAATTTACTGCAATAGAGAATGTCTTACAACATTGGAGGGGAAGAAGTAGAGAATTAGATCTAAGCAAAAGAGAAATGTTTTGGGTTCACAAATTGAACACACTGATCCCTAAAGGCTTGAATGTTGATTTTGAAATGATTCAACTTTTGATCTGATTTCCCTACTTCTTTTCCTCCCCCCCCCTCCATCTTTGTAAAAATGCTAGTGATAATCTATTTCTTTCTCTATCTATCTCATTGGTGGCATTTCACTTCACTGTTTGCGATTTTGCACTTAATGTACACTACCGACACGCTTTATTACTCTGCGGCCAGATCCGCAAGCCGGGAGATCTCCCGGCTTGCTAGTGGCCGCCCCTCGGCGTGCCGCGCGTCATAGACGCGCGGTCACGCGTCTTCGGGAGCGTGCGCCCCCTGCACGCGCGTCCAGGGGCTCCCCGAGGGAGCCCTGGTGTCCCGCGATCGCGGGACAGCGGCAGGGGGTTCCGGGGGACCCGGCGGACCCGGCAGCGGTAGGGAGAGCGCCCCGATCGGAGGGCGCTCTTCCGCTGCTTCGGCGCGCGCCCGTCACTCTCGGGCGCGCGCCAGGCTACTGCTGCGGCCAAGAACGGGCAAATGCTCGAATAAACTTGGCCGCAGCAGTATATCCTTTAATTTATGCACTATCCTGATTGCACCATATACATTGTATTTGCCTTCTTAATAATTTTTAAAGATCATTATTTTTTATAAGATCAGCTTTTTTTACAAGATCAGCTTTTTTAAATGTTTATCATTTTTAAATTATACATTTTTTATGATATTGTTGCAAAAAGATCGACTAACCCGTTTGTTTTCTCTCTCTCTTCCATTTTTTTCGTCGCTATTTACTACAAGCGTCAGAAACATACATTTTAATCTATTTTTAGTGTAATATTTTTCCTATGGTATTTGTAATAAAATGTAATCCATTTATGTTATTATATGTCCCTTTTTTTGAACCACAGCGTGATGTGCCACTTGTGTGGCAACCTATGGGTTAATTATGTGATCAATTATTATACACACCTTGTCCTTCAATCAATCTCAATTAACTTGAGTATATAACAGTTACAACTTTCAATGGACACTATCTGCTCCTGAGGAAGCTGTTTGAGAACAGCGAAACGCGTTGAGCCAAGCCTTTAGTTCACCACAGCCCTGCTGTACGTGAAGACGTGTGAGGTGCCTGCTGTTTACACCAGCGATCGGCTGAGACTCATCTCCCCTGCTCTCCACCGGATGTCATCACCCGTGCTGCCGGAAGTGACGTCAGATGCCATACCGCGACGGGGAGGTGGAAGCTAAGGGAAGACATCCAGCCAGCCAGCTCACCATCGCCAAAAAAGCCCTCTACTGTCTCACGAAACTGCTACGTGAATACCTTTCAAGTACTTATTGTAAGTACGTTTGTGCACCTTGCTTGATGGGATAAAATCTGTACTTTGTGATCTATACTATGGTCCGTCTCTCTTTCCTATGTTATTCTGCGTGAATCTGATCTGGTATACCTTGAGAGTATCCCGCATGAAGTTATCTACTATCAAATTCCCCTCTCTGTGTTAACCCTACACCTACATCATCCTGACAGAGTCAGACCACTGCCTGCTTAAATCTTACCTGCTGTAAGTAGGAATTGCATTAGAGCCAAGATTCACCCATTCCCTTTTGCCTTAATATACTGCACCATTATTGTGTATATTTTTATTTTTTGGGTGTGTTCCTGAGAATACCACTCCCTCCCCCCCCGTGGATCAAGACTACTTATGTAAGGAATCTGTACATATTCCTTGGAAGGTGGAGAAGTGTGTTCTTCTGGGATACACACCACTCTTAAGTATTGCATTCTGTTTTTGCACTTATTTACAATAAGGTGTCTATTAGCGCCGGTACAAGTCATTTGGTGCACAACATGTTGGCATGTAAATATAGGTGTGAATAAATGTACTTTTACATCAAATGTCCACAGAGAAAGGTCCAGATTAAACAAAATGAACATGTAAATCAGATCATGGGGTTGTACCTCATATGTTGCCCATTGTGGTTACAGTACAGAGGCAAACTTCAAGACCAGTAAAAACACGTTTGCTTGATTGGGGCACTAAGAAGAGGTTTAACTACTCAATCTGTCTAACCATTCATCCTAAACATAATAGTGACACATCAGGTCTCAGATTCACTGTATTAGAGCAAGTGTTACCACACTGGAGAGGGGAAAACAGAATAACTGCCCTGAAAAAAGAGAAAGTTCTGGATCTTTACTCTGAAATCACTGATACCTTTGGTCTAAATGTTGATTTCGATTTAAATGCTTTCCTTTAATTTATGATTCCTTTGAAAGTAAATGTTTGTCAAGAGAAATCAAATTATGTGATTGTGACATACTGACTCTGTACTGATAATATTTCTTTTTTGTCTTTTGTTTATATAGTACAAATGTTTTTGCAAATATTGATGGTTTTAAAAAATTGATTATATTAAAACTGAATTTTATCTTATTGTATAAACTTTGTGCATGATCTAAATTGTATTGAGGGTAATGACAAGTAGTTAATTACTCAATTTAGATCTAATTACACTTAGACCAATGGGAGGAAAGGTCAGTGTAATATTGGAGGGTATCTAAAGATAGCCTTCTATGGGTTAAGCACTCCTGACGAAGCCCGTCGATTTGCACGGCGAAATGCGTAGACGTAACCCTCACGTAGATCCTAGGAGACAAGCTACAGCTACAGCAGCAGCTCCGTGACGCCAGCTACACAGTGCAAATCGAAGTGACGTGTCGGCGTGGACGAGCACCAAGGACAGAGCCAGTGAAGGAGGCGGTTGCGTGAGGGGGTTTCCAGAGGTCGCGACTCGGCATCAAGATCACTCTTACCAACCCTTATATCATCTGGTTACCTGTAAGCCTTGATTTTACTACTTTCGATAAAGTGTTTTTGGCATTTTTATCTCGGCTCTGTGTCTCTCTACTGGGTCTTTTACCCTCCTATTTGCTCCTGGTTTATGACTGATATTTGCTATCATCCATGATCTAGCATATTCCTTATGGATTTCTACCTTCTCAATGTTTAATTGTAACGTATGCACTATGGTAGTTTATTTATTTTCTTCAGACACTGACGCTCCCCTGAATTTCGTTTTTGCTTTGAGTGTGGACTGGGAACTAGTCCGTGAAGGGTTTGAGTGTCTTTGTTTTTATTTAAGTGCACGGGTATATTGTTTAATCACTTTGTATTATCACTGTTACTGCACTGTTGCACTTTGATTGAGTGTTTGAGCGCCATTTAGTATTTTTTGTACACATAGGTCTGACAGGCAGGCACCTGTTTGCGCGCACGTTGGCTGCCAGCATCCAGTGAGCTACAGCTTGCTGCTGTAGGCGCTGGACTCGTTAGGTATTAGTAAGTACAGTCAGGGCTGGAAGACTTAGGGAGTGGGGCAGGTTATTAACCCTGTAGGCCCTAGGAGTTTCCCCAAAGCCACTTCAGGTTGCTGTGCTATAGGGACGGCTAAGATAGAGCGTGTCTTTAGTGTTAGTAGGGACTCAGCGGATGCTGCGGTTCCTGTGAAGCGGTTCGGACCCACGTGGGGGTCCACAGAGACTATTCCAGAGTGAGACCGCCCTGGTGGTCCCGTGCAAAGGAGTCCGGCGTAGGATCAGATGGAACCTCACACGATGGATCCTTTGTGAAGCCAGTTGAGATCCGAGCCGGAGTGCTCGGCAGGTACATCTAATACACAAGTGCACCAACGGGCCCTTAGTTTAATAGTGACTCTGCGCAGTCACACCATTGACTCTCTCTCGGCAAGAGTGCGGGTACTGGGTGGGGTTCTTTGGACACTGGTGGATCCCTGGTGTTGGGGAAGCGTCCTGCTGGACGTCGCAGTAAAGTGTCTCCTCGAGAAGAGGACCCCTGTTCTGATATGTTATGTGATACCTTCATGAGTGTTATATTCTGTTCCTAAGTAATAGTTTTAGTATTAGATCGTGTGTGAGTATTGATTATTAGTAATTGTCCTGCGAGGAACCACTCCCCCTCTGGTGGGAGCCATCGCAGGTTTGAGCGCTGCATTGTTTGTATGAGTACCCCTAGTTAATTGCCCCAGTTCCCCGTGGCGGAAGCTCAGACCCTCCTGCGAGCCAACAGGTAATGCACCACACCTATGGTACCTTGTATGTTCCCTTGCACCCACACTATATCTGCGATTGGGGGGGGGGAATACCCGTTACACACATAAATCTATTTACAAGACTCACAGTGAGGCTCAAGTCAGGCTCTGAAGAACCTGTTTCTAGAACTTAGGGTGAAGCTATACACTGTATACCTCTATACTCCCTATTGTGATATCACCTCACAAGATAATGCAGAAGGATAACCCTCCCCTGTATGTCCCCTACATCACATCATGGGGAGTGAATAATCTGAGTGGTGTCGACATAATTAACCATCAAGGCCCTTATCCCCCCTATTAATAGTATCTCCAACACGTTCTGGCTACTTATCTATTTTCTTTATGTTATGAAGCTAAGTTGTCTGGAGATGCAGACTAAGTTTATTGTCATTTTGTTTTTTGTTCTTTGAGGCGTTTTATTATCTGCCTTCCAAAATTGATTTAGACTCCTGTGGTTTCGAGATCATATTTTAAAGAATTTATATCCACGCTTTTGGCTATACTTCCTATCATCCATACTCCTCCTAGGAATTCCTGTATCTCGGGAAGCAGGGGTCCCGGGGCGAAATTAATGTGGTTCAGCTAAGGAGACCCCCTACTTCAATACTATATAATTAAAATAAAATAAAAGCTAGCCGCTAAGATAATGATGGGTTAAACCAAAGTACCTGTTTTTTGGGGGGTAGAGGGGATAATATTTGGCTCTAGTAGGCATTTTCCCATTCCTTGTACGGGATGGGGGTTTGTTGGGGATAGAGGGGGTGGGTAAGTGGATTTTGCCCCGGGTGGGGTGGTTAGGCATGGGTTAGGTGTATGAGGGGTTAACACATTCATTACCCTAAGCGATAGCAGCTGAGATAATGAAGGGGTTAACCCCTCCTGCAACCTTCCCGGAAGTTCTAACTACCCATCCTGGGGAAACTAGAAGTGCAGAGAGAGAGTGACTGATTCTATCTACCCTAAGTGCGCAACTCTTCAGACGGATGCAGCCCGGTAGGACCAACACATCTATTAAGCGGGGGTCCTGCTTCTGAATCAATTCTGATGGGCAATTCCCCCCTGTGCACTTTGCTGGGAACACTCCACGTTTGGTCTGGGTACACAAGCCGTGTTGTGCAGGTTGTAGTTGAAGCTGGCTGCATCTGTTCAACATAGATATTTCCCCTTTTCATGTAATGTAGGATTATCTAGGGCTTAAATATATTTTGTCGTGACCAATCTACTCTCCCCAATTGAACTCTTCGCATCTCGCCGCACTGAGTTGCAACTGAACGCACAGACCTTGTTGTGGTCACGCAATTATTATTTGTTGGTGTTGCAGCTCAGTCTGTCCGCAGAAGGCGCACTGATCTTTGCCTGATACTCTCAATGCACAATGCATGAGTGCGAGAGTCTGAGAAGATAAATGTACACATACAGTATCTCTTTGTCTAATAACCATATACAGTTCTGTACATAAACAGTTGCAGTTTCACACTTTAATAAAAAAAAAAAAAACACTATGCATTTACGGAATCGGTGTCATAACTTTGTGCATGGGACATGACGCTTACACCTGGCCATACAAGACCGGCTTGCAGATGTTGTGCCATTCAAGTCGGAACAGATAAGAAACACTCTATCTGAGGTCTAAGAGTTGACATGTAAAAACTCAACCAAGAAACTTCAGACCAAAATGGTGGAGGATTCTATTAACATAACTTAGCTGAATGATGCCTTATTAACAGATCCGCGTCCCAGCAAGAGAGACGGCTGCTGGCACTGCACGCATCGTGGATGGGTTGGGTAGTGGAAATACACTTTATCTATGATTCCTACGACAAAAAACAAATGTAACACTGTTAGAGCGAAAACATGGTAACATTCACATACATTGACATGATTGTTCACAATGTTAACCAGGGGGCGCAAACTTTTTCCCTGCCCCCCTGCCGGCTGTCCCCTCACTCCGCGCGCCCCCCCAACCCCAACTTACCCTCGCACGGCGTAATGACGTCACTGACTCGCAGCGTCATTTGACGCCGCGTTGCCATGGCGACGCCGGGAGGAAGCCGCCGGAGCCACCGGGTAGTATGGTTTACAGAGCCCTGCAGCCCCCGGCACTTAATTTAAGTGCCTTCGGGAAGCCGCAGGGCCTCTGTAAACCCGCCCCCCCGTCGGCAGTCTCGCGCCCCCCCTGGGGGTCGCGCCCCACAGATTGCGCACCGCTGTGTTAGACAGTAATATACTACTGTCAAACACTTTTATACAGGGACAGGGTAACATACATATACACTTAGAGTACTACATACAAATAGGAGGGCAAAGAGGTGTCCCCCAAAGAAAATCACTTGTAAGCACACGACGGTGCAAAAATATAGCTTTATTAATACTAAATAAAACTAGAATGAATAACCTAAAATGAACACAAATGGTGTTGTATACAGAAGTTAGAAGACACAGATAACAGAATAAAGGCTAAATATGCTCAAAAATAAATCAATTTGTCCCAATAGTAAGAACTGAAGGCAGGGTACATAGCCATACAGGATGTGATAGCTCATTAAATTTATTTTTAGCTAAGAGGTGTTGAAATATACACTTACTCATGGGTCAGAAGGTCAGAATACATATATAAATATACCAACCTGATTGGTCTCAAACAATGTAACCTGAACTCTAGTAATATAAATTATATATATCAGGATCAAATGATGATTATCATATAACACCATTAGGGAAAGCTACTTATAATCACTGGCAGATAAGTAGTGTAAATGCTGAGAACCAATCATAAATGAGGTTGATGGGCAGCTGCTATGTGTTGGTGCTTAGGTGAGATAAAACCTTTAGAAACAAATATTATCAGCTGTCAAAGAGCATGGACAGATGCCCTGTAACTCAAGATGCACCTGTCGTTATGGTCCCTCACACTGTATCGGCGGAGACAAAGCTTTAAGTCCGCTGGTAAGGTACTAATGCGCAGTGAATATAATGCAATCACTGTAGTGGCGTGTACCGGGTACCCTTAATGAGAATGAGCCGCTGCATAATACTATACTTTACTGTGTCTCCTCTCAACTTCTGTGTATCAACACATAGATGTACTAATTTTAGGTTATTGATTCTAGTTTTATTTAGTATTTAGCATAGTGGTGTCCATACAAGTGATTTATTTGTATTCAGATATACCTTTTGACTACCGTTTATACTAAGAAATTTGTGAGTACAAATTTCTTTGGATTTTTTGCAAGGGATCTATTGAAGATCGTTCACTTTGAAAAACATATTGCACTATTTGCTTGTTTTTTTCTTCTATATGAGTATCTGCACTCACCGAATCACTGGACACCTGAAATACCTTCCAATCACGCATTGCACCAACATCATTATTGGTTTCTATATTTATATAATTGTGGTATCGGTTGATCAACCTCATTCTTTTGTTTCTCTACATACAGACAGTATTTAAAAGACGATAACACCGATACACAGGGACTTACCTTCAAATATATTGTTGGTCCTGGTGCTTGGGCAAAGGTTTCAGGATAAACTTATTTTTTTCCTGAATGTCTATGGCAAATCTTTCAAGGGCGAATGATGTCTCATCCGAAACTATACATCATCAAAGCTTCTCCACTCTCATCCATGCACGGGCTTGGTCGACTCTTTTATTTTGTTAGCCTCCCTTCTCATGGGAAACACTCTTCATTACAATAAAGAAGGGGTTAAAAGTAGTATTACAGTACTGTATCTTTATACGACAGTATATACTATACGGTATTTCATGCATCCCATTATTTTTTTTCTCTAAAAAACAATCATACAATGATTTAACATTTGAACATGTAAAAGACACAGCAATACGTTGTAAGTTGGCGGCGCAAGAAGATAGTATTATTGTATGATTGTAGTATTTCAAAAATGCAAAAATTCCTATTGTTGTCATTGTTAATCTTGTTTTTCATTCATTTTGGCAGGTTTGTAGGCTGATGAGCATCAACAACAGTTTATGCAGGAAACACATCCAGCGATACTGTAGGTAATGTTACGTAATTCATGCATCTATTTATTTTTTTGGAAAATACCCTGAAATTCATGACGCCATATGCATTTCAAACAGGTTCTATAGAAACACTCATGCGCAGAAATGTAATGACAAGCACATGCGTTTCAACACAAAAAAACAAAATACCAAACCCCCCCCCTTTGTAAGGGCTACTTACTTCCCCAGACCCTATCTGCAGGACTGGAGAGATATCCCACTACCAGCCTATCACCCCAAGTCTCAGGAAGTAACTTAAGCACATTGGCCCTCTATGTCAGTCTCTGGCAGGTTCCTGGTCCCTGTGTACAGAAAATATAGGTCCTGGGTGTCTTGATCACGCACACCTTTGTTCTCAAGACTGTGTGCAGCTTCTCTCTGCTCTCTCTGCTCTGTACACGTGTCTCACATGAGGCTTTTACAGAGCTTTCATTAGTCCCTGGTGGAGACTATTAATTGAGTGGCTGCAATCAACTATCTCTCTGATGGATTCTAAGAGCTCTGAGGCTGCTTTATTGAACAGGGATAAGTCACATGTCAGAAATTCAATGACGTGTTCTGATAAGAAAATTACTTGTTCAAGAGAGTGATTCAGATTGTCGATCTCAGCCACGAGTGCACACATGAATAACACCAACACCAGCTGTTATGAGTAAATATAATTTTGGGTACTTAGCTTCGGATATATTTCAGCATTCTAGTCACTCAGGATACCGTTCATGATGTCCAACAAACAGGGAACTCCCATCATCGGTTTAAGATTAACTGTCTGGTCAATTGTTGCTTTTCTGTGATCAATTGATACTGTGGTCGCTGTCCTGAGTATACTATCAGCTTTGCCACAGTTGAGAGTCTGGCGCATTTCTGTGCTTTAATAATTTATCAGAGAATACATCCAGGTATTCAGCCAACATGCCAGTTAGGGAGGCAAGAGGGGAGGCCCGCTCCCACGGGACTCCACACATCACAGAGAGCTTCTTATGCTTAAATGTAGTTAATTTTGCTGTGAACAGGATACAGTCTGGAAAGTTACTTTTATTATATCTGTTTGAGATATACAAAAGTTAACTCTTCATTCACCTAGGACATAAGAAACGCGAAGAAATGCCATTCTCATTATATGGCCTAGGCCTCATCCACCTGTTGTTGGGCCGAGCTCAACTAAACAGTTACAAATCATAAACTTTGATGGTTCATGCTTGCAATAATTTAGTCGAGACGAAATAGACTTAATTTCTATTACAACCACCTGTTGTCTTGTAGGGTTATTCAGCCTATCCCTGTACGGTCTGGTCTGGCTACAGAGGGTTAGTAAACATTTTCAATGTAGTATCATAATAAACTCCTAACACTATCATGATAAGATTTGCAGGCTTCTATATACCATCTCCCACACCTAAACAAACCACCTGCATTATCTTCTTCCCCCGCAATTTCTGTATCATTAAAGCATAAGCCCTTTTGCTGGTATATTGATCAATGCAAGGCATCTAGTGTCATTGATCACAGTAACATTAGTCCACAATGTCTCAGTCTTAGTAAGTCCATGGAACAGCTAAGAACAGGTATCCATTTCCAAATATGAAGAAAATAAATGCTGATTCAAGAATGATCTAATAGTAATTAAATAAAACCATATAATAAAAATAATCAAATCAAGCCTCAGCTAGGGGGCGCTCAAACCAATGACATAGGAACAATATATATAATACCAAATGCAAATAACATGAAATCATATAAACATATTAAAGTATATAAAAACCATGGAGTTAGAAAGTCCAATTCTGTTGAGAAGATGCGCTTTTCCAAATGTTGGAACAACCCACGTTCCACACGGGTACTAGAATAGAGAAAAACAAGAAAAAGCGCACAACGACGCAAATGAGTATAGTTAGTTTTACTGGCAAGAAAGATTACATTTCACTTACAAAATGTCAGTGCAATGAGAGCACTGAATGTGAACACGCGGGGTTATCTCAGCATAAGTAGCATCTGTGTACTCTCTTCACCTCCACTGACGCGTCCGTCAGGTCTGCGCCCTGCTTGTGTAGGTTCCTCAAGTGCAGAGTGCTTCCGCACCACGTGGGGGCCCCGTTCGCTGTGTTAATGCATCACTACGTTCCCACGTAATAACGGTCACTGGCCTCAGAGCTCCGGCACCACGAGCAGATCAGGAGGAGGCAGGGGGAATGATGTTCTCGATCAGCATCTCCTTGAGTTCTCCTTCTCCACAGAGCCTGCCTCTGATGCTCCCACCCAGTGTCCTGACAACCAGAACCACCCTACCGTTTCATATGCATGTGCCTCTTCGTCCGGGGGTGTGTTTGTGGTTGGTGGACTGTCATTTATATACTCTTGCCTTAACATTGCAATTTAAAATGTAAAGGAATATACTTAATAATGAACAGAAATACGGAAAATAGACATTAATATGTATAAGGCAGGGGTATCATAAATGTAGCAAACAATAAACCAATATTCAAAATATTTTTATATATATACACACATACTAAGTTAATTAAAAAAAGCATCATAATACTATAGGCATAATGTGATATAACTTTTGGGGACTATATGGCCCCATAAAAAATGTCTGACAAGTTTGAAGCCAATAAATAAATAATATTAGTACAAAACCCCATACAATCTATTATAACTTACCTAAAACCACACATGGATGACATAAACCATATTAAATGTAATATTACAAAATATACTTTTGAATACATAATATACAGTATGCATACTGTAGCTAAATAGAAATAATAATATATATAAATTGATTACATAATACAGCCTGTACTAAAACCAGTGAATATTAGTTTAATCAAAAAAAGGGCCAAATCAATCCCTTCATTAAGACCCTTAGGGGAGAGAGCCCCTAATTGGTGTATCCAGAAAGTCTCACGTTTTCGCAATTTTAAGAACGATCACCATCCTTAATCCCTAATTTAACATGTTCTATCCCGTTGCCTTTAACTTCTTGGGTCCTGTATGTCAGATTTTAAAATGTCTGGATACTCCGTGGGTTACAACTCCTTTGAAGAATATACTCCTGTGTTAAGAACCGTTTTTTTAAGGGTACATTTTGGTCCTCCCCCCGTATTGGAGACCACATCCACATTCTAAAAGATTCCCACAAAATTGGTTTTAACAGTAATAAAATTCTGAATGGGATGCTAGTAAGAAAATCATTGGATTAAAAACTCACCTTATTACTCTGTACATATTTGCATGTAATGCGATCTACCACTACATGATGGAAAACATTTAATAGCATCCTCGTAATAGTATTTGCCTCATCCGCACTCAATTTATTGTTTACAGTGTGGATGCCAGCAATGTTTTTAGTTATTTTGCTTTACGGTAAAATATCTTTGAATGGTCTGGGAGATTTTATTAAGAATGTTATCATATATAGAATTTTCCAGTGTTGTCATAATTTGCTTTATTTTCTCGAGGCTCCATTACTGTATATTTTTAATAAAAAAAATATCTGATTATAACTGCTTTAGGTTTTTTATCTCTTAGAATAGTATTATCCAAAAGCTATGCTCTATTCAAAGCTTTTCTACATTCGTTAGACTGTGGCCTTTCATTAGAAATTTTTCTTTCACATTGTGTTGACTGTATCATAAAATCATCCATCCTAGAACAGTTCCTTCTCAACCTTTGGACTGTCTGATGGTATATTATTAATCCATGCTTTTATGATGATTGCTGGTAGCCTCCAAGATTTTATTACAGTCACTTCTTTATGGAAGGTTCTTGTATGAATTGTTAAATCTTCAGAAATAAATAGTACTAAATCTAAAAAGGCTTTCTCTTTAAATCATACAGGTATGTGAACTTGCAGCCCATATCCAAGTGGCCCATTATAATGGCATGACTATTGAACAACTGAAGTTTAAAAGGATTAAAAAGAAGTGAGGAAGAAGTGGACACCCCATCTGGCCCTGATTCCTGCTTTGAACTACGCTGGAAAGACGATATCATCTATATACCAGACTGCATCATACTGCTGTGATGCTGCCTTTACCATTTATATTTGCTGCGACTTCACTTCTTCTCAAATTATGCACTTCTTTTACCAGCCTCAGTATGTCTCTAACTCTATTCATATATCTCCATCTCTCCTTCCTTCACCATTCTCTTTCACATGAACTCCTTTTTTACTGCGTGACTCTGACACCACAAGCTATATCCCCTGCACTAAGACACACCCTACAAATCATCCTCACACATCCTCTTCTGTCCATGCTTCTCCTCCTTGCTTGGGGATATCTCCCAATCCTGGTCCTGTCTTATTTCTACTTGCGCTCATCCTCGCCTGCCAACTCAACCTCTACTCCTTCGGTGTCACCCCTCCAACCTCATACCCATCCCCTGCCACCGCTCCCTCCTCTCCCCTTTCTCCTGTGCCCTTTGAATGCTCGCTCCCTCTCTAATAAGTTCCTCTCTGTGCATTACTTCTTTCTCTCACTCCTGCTTCTCTTTGCTTAACTGAGACCTGGCTCACTCAGTCTGAACTCTGCTCTTGAAGCTGCCCTCTCCTACGGTGGCCTTTCTCTTCTCCCACACTCCGCGCACTGTGATGGCAGGGTTGGAGGCGTGGGCTGCCTGCTCTCCACTGCTCTGTCGTTACGAACCCTTCCTATTCCTCCCTCTCTTGCTTTTCCTCCTTTGAGGCTCACATGTCGAGATTTTCTCTCCGCTCCTGTTATGTGGCGGTCATCTATCGCACCACTACCTCTACTCATCCCCCTTCTGCCTTTCTCTCTCACTTGTGAATCCTGGCTCTCTTTCTTCCTCTCCTCAGACTCTCCCCTGTTCTTCTCCTTGGGGACTTCAATGCCCAAATTGATGACTCACCCAAAAGCTCCTTATGTTTTATAAGATCAGCTTTTTTACAAGACAGCTTTTTTAAATGTTTATCATTTTAAATTATACAATTTTTTATGATATTGTTGCAAAAAGATGACTAACCCGTTTGTTTTTCTCTCTCTTCCATTTTTTTCGTCGCTATTTACTACAAGCGTCAGAAACACTACATTTTAATCATTTTTAGTGTAATATTTTTCCTATGGTATTTGTAATAAAAATGTAATCCATTTATGTTATTATATGTCCCTTTTTTTGAACCACAGGTGATGGGCCACTTGTTGGCAACCTATGGGTGTAATTATGTGATCAATTATTATACACACCTTGTCCTTCAATCAATCTCAATTAACTTGAGTATATAACAGTACAACTTTCATGGACACTATCTGCTCCGAGGAAGCTGTTGAGAACAGCGAAACGCGTTGAGCCAAGCCTTTAGTTCACCACGCCCCTGCTGTACGTGAGAGACGGTGAGGTGCCTGCTGTTTACACAGCGATCGGCTGAGAACTCATCTCCCTGCTCTCCACCGGATGTCATCACCCGTGCTGCCGGAAGTGACGTCAGATGCCATACGCGAGGGGAGGTGGAAGCTAAGGGAAGACATCAGCCAGCCAGCTCACCATCGCCAAAAAAGCCCTCTACTGTCTCAACGAAACTGCACGTGAATACCTTCAAGTACTTATTGTAAGTACGTTTGTGCACCTTGCTTGATGGGATAAAATCTGTACTTTGTGATCTATACTATGGTCCGTCTCTCTTTCCTATGTTATTCTGCGTGAATCTGATCTGGTATACCTTGAGAGTACCGCATGAAGTTATCTACTATCAAATTCCTCTCTGTGTAACCTACACCTACATCATCCTGACAGAGTCAGACACTGCCCTGCTTAAATCTTATGCTGTAAGTAGGAATTGCATTAGAGCCAAGATTCACCCATTGTTTTTCCCCTTTTTTTTTTTTTTTTTTTTGTGCCTTATATATCACCATTATTGTGTATATTTTTATTTTTTGGGTGTGTTCCTGAGAATACCGCTCCCTTCCCCCCCCACCCCCGTGGATCAAGACTACTTATGTAAGGAATCTGTACATATTCCTTGGAAGGTGGAGAAGTGTGTTCTTCTGGGATACACACCACTCTTAAGTATTGCATTCTGTTATTGCACTTATTTACAATAAGGTGTCTATTAGCGCCGGTACAAGTCATTTGGTTGCACAACATGTTTGGCATGTAAATATAGGTGTGAAGATAAATGTAGTTTTACATCAAATGTCACAAGAGAAAGGTTCCAGATTAAACAAATGCTAACATGTAAATCAGATCATGGGGTGTACCTCATATGTTGCCCATGTGGGTTACAGTACATAGGGCAAACTTCAAGACCAGTAAAAACACGTGTGCTTGAACATGTGGGCAACATAAGAAGAGGTTTAACTACTCATAATCTGTCTAACCATTTCATCCTTAAACATAATAGTGACACATCAGGTCTCAGATTCACTGTATTAGAGCAAGTGTTACCACACTGGAGAGGGGGAAACAGAATAACTGCCCTGAAAAAAAGAGAAAGTTTCTGGATCTTTACTCTGAAATCACTGATACCTTTGGGTCTAAATGTTGATTTCGAGTTAAATGCTTTCCTTTAAATTTATGATTCCTTTGAAAGTAAATGTTTGTCAAGAGAAATCAAATTATGTGATTGTGACATACTGATACTCTGTACTGATAATATTTTCTTTTTTGTCTTTTGTTTTATATAGTACAAATGTTTTGCAAATATTGATGGTTTTAAAAAATTGATTATATTAAAAACTGAATTTTAATCTTATTGTATAAACTTTGTGCATGATCTAAATTGTATTAGAGGGTAATGACAAGTAGTTAATTACTCAATTTAGATCTAATTACACTTAGACCAATGGGAGGAAAGGTCAGTGTAATATTGGAGGGTATCTAAAGATAGCCTTCTATGGGTTAAAGCACTCCTGACGAAGCCGTCGATTTGCACGGCGAAATGCGTAGAGCGTAACCCTCAGCGTAAGATCCTAGAGGGAGACAAGCTACAGTCTACAGCAGCAGCTCCGGTGACGCCAGCTACACCAGTGCAAATCGGAAGTGACGTGTCGGCGTGGACGAGCACCAAGGACAGAGCCAGTGAAGGAGGCGGTTGCGTGAGGGGGTTTCCAGAGGTCGCGACTCGGCATCAAGATCACTCTTAACCAACGCCTTATATCATCTGGTATCCTGTAAGCCTTGATTTTTACTACTGTCGGATAAAGTGTTTTTGGCATTTTATATCTCGGCTCTGTGTCTCTCTACTGGGTCTTTTACCTCCCTATTTTGCTCCTGGTTTATGACTGATATTTGCTATCATCCATGATCTAGCATATTCCTTATGGAGTTCTACCTTCTCAATGTTTAATTGTAACGTTATGCACTATGGTAGTTTATTTATTTTCTTTCAGACACTGACGCTCCCCTGATATTTCGTTTTTGCTTTGAGTGTGGACCTGGGAACTAGTCCGTGAAGGGTTTGAGTGTCTTTGTTTTTATTTAAGTGCACGGGTATATTGTTTAATATCACTTTGTATTATCACTGTTACTGCACTGTTGCACTTTGATTGAGTGTTTGAGCGCCATTTAGTATTTTTTGTACACATAGGTCTGACAGGCAGGCACCTTGTTGCGCAGCACGTTGGCTGCCAGCATCCAGTGAGCTACAGCTTGCTGCTGTAGGCGCTGGGACTCGTTAGGTATTAGTAAGTACAGTCAGGGCTGGGAAGACTTAGGGGAGTGGGGCAGGTTATTAACCCCTGTAGGCCCCTAGGAGTTTCCCCAAAGCCACTTCAGGTTGCTGTGCTATAGGGACGGCCTATAGCATAGAGCGTGTCATTTAGTGTTAGTTAGGGACTCAGCGGATGCTGCGGTTCCTGTGAAGCGGTTCGGACCCACGTGGGGGTCCACAGAGACTATTCCAGAGTGAGACCGCCCTGGTGGTCCACGTGCAAAGGAGTCCGGCGTAGGATCAGATGGAACCATCACACGATGGATCCTTTGTGAAGCCAGTTGGAGATCCGAGCACGGGAGTGCTCGGCAGGTACTATCTAATACACAAGTGCACCAACGGGCCCTTAGTTTAATAGTGACTGCGCAGTCACCCATTGACTCTCTCTGCAAGAGTGCGGGACATTGGGTGGGGTTCTTTGGACACTGGGTGGGATCACCTGGTGTTGGGGAAGCGTCCTGCTGGACGTCGCAGTAAGTGTCTCCTCGAGAGAGAGGGACCCCTGTTCTGATATGTTATGTGATACCTGTCATGATGTGTTATATTCTGTTCCTAAGTAAATAGTTTTAGTTATTATATCTGTGTGTGAGTATTGATTATTAGTAATTGTCCTGCGAGGAACCACTCCCCCTCTGGTGGGAGCCATCGCAGGTTTGAGGCGCTGCATTGTTGTAAGTGAGTACCCCTAGTATAATTGCCCCAGGTTCCCCGTGGCGGAAGCTCAGCCCTCCTGCGAGCCAACAGGTAATGCACCACACCTATGGTAACCTTGTATGTTCCCTTGCACCCCACACTATATCTGCGATTGGGGGGGGGGGAATACCCGTTACACACATAAATCTATTTACAAGACTCACAGTGAGGGCTCAAGTCAGAGCTCTGAAGAACCTGTTTCTAGAACTTAGGGTGAAGCTATACACTGTATACCCTCTATACTCCCTATTGTGATATCACACGTCACAAGATAATGCAGAAGGATAACCCCTCCCCTGTATGTCACCCTACATCACATCATGGGGAGGTGAATAATCTGAGTGTGTCGACATAATTAACCCATCAAGGCCCTTATCCCCCTATTAGATATGTATCTCCAAGCACGTTCTGGCTACTTAAGTATTTTCTTTACTGTTTATGAGAGCTAAAGTTGTGTCTTGGAGATGCAGAACATAAGATTCTATTTCTGAGGCAGTTTTTATTATCATGCCTTCCAAAATTTGATTTAGACCTCCTGTGGTTTCGAGATCATATTTTAAAGAATTTATATCCACGCTTTTGGCTATACTTCCTATCATCCATACTCCTCCTAGGAATCCTGTATCTCGGGAAGCAGGGGTCCCCGGGGCTGAAATTAATGTGGTTCAGCTAAGGAGACCCCCTACTTCAATACTATATAATTAAAATAAAATAAAAAGCTAGCCGCTAAGATAATGATGGGGTTAAACCAAAGTACCTGTTTTTTGGGGGGTAGAGGGGATATATTTGGCTACTAGGGCATTTTCCCATTCCTTTGTACGGGATGGGGGTTGTTGGGGATAGAGGGGGTGGGTAAGTGGATAGTTGCCCCGGGTGGGTGGTTAGGCATTGGGTAGGTAGTATGAGGGGTTAACACATTCATTACCCTAGCGATAGCAGCTGAGATAATGAAGGGGTTAACCCCTCCTGCAACCTTCCCGGAAGTTCTAACTACCCATCCTGGGGAAACTAGAAGTGCAGAGAGAGAGTGACTGATTCTATCTACCCTAAGTGCGCAACTCTTCCAGACGGATGCAGCCCGGTAGGACCAACACACTATTAAAGCGGGGGTCCCTGCTTCTGAATCAATTCTGATGGGCAATTCCCCCCTGTTCTGCACTTTGCTGGGAACACTCCACGTTTGGTCTGCGGTACACAAGCCCGTGTTGTGGCAGGTTGTAGTTGAAGCTGGCTGCATCTGTTCAACATAGATATTTCCCCTTTTCATGTAATGTAGGATTATCTAGGCTGTAAATAATATTTTGTCGTGACCAATCTACTCTCCCAATTGAACCTCTTCGCATCTCGCCGCACTGAGTTGCAACTGAACCGCACAGACCTTGTTTGTGGTCAGACGCAATTATTATTTGTGGTGTTGCAGCTCAGTCCTTGTCCAGCAGAAGGCGCACTGAATATCTTTGCCTATGATACTCTCAATGCTACAATGCAATGAGTGCGAGAGTCTGAGAAGATAAAATGTACACATACAGTATCTCTTTGTCTAATAACCATATACAGTTCTGTACATAAACAGTTGCAGTTTCACACTTTATTAAAAAAAAAAAAAACACTATGCATTTACGGAATCTGTGTCATAACGTTTGTGCATGGGACATGACGCTTACACCTGGCCATACAAGACCGGCTTGCAGATATGTTGTGCCATTCAAGTCGGAACAGATAAGAAAGCAACTCTATCTGAGGTCTAAGAGTATGACATGTAAAAACTCAACCAAGAAACTTCAGACCAAAATGGGTGGAGGAATTCTATTAAACATAACTTAAGCATGAATGATTGCCTTATTAAAACAGATCCGCGTCCCAGCAAGAGAGACGGCTGCTGGCACTGCACGCATCGTGGATGGGTATGGGGTAGTGGAAATACACTTTATCTATGATTCCTAGACAAAAAAACATATGTAACACTGTTAGACGAAAACATGGTAACATTCACATACATTGACAGTATTGTATACAATATGTTAGACAGTAATATACTACTGTCAAACACTTTTATACAGGGACAGGGTAACATACAGATACACTTAGAGTACTACATACAAATAGGAGGGCAAAGAGGTGTCCCCCAAAAGAAAATCACTTGTAAGCACACTACGGTGCAAAAATATAGCTTTTATTAATACTAAATAAAACTAGAATCAATAACCTAAAATGAACACAAATGGTGTTGATATACAGAAGTTGAGAAGACACAGATAACAGAATAAAGGCTAAATATGCTCAAAAATAAATCAATTTGTCCCAATAGTAAGAACTGAAGGCAGGGTACATAGCCATACAGGATGTGATAGCTCATTAAATTTATTTTTAGCTAAGAGGTGTTGAAATATACACTTTACTCATGGGTCAGAAGGTCAGAATACATATATAAATATACCAACCTGATTGGTCTCAAACAATGTAACCTGAACTCTAGTAATATAAATTATATATATCAGGATCAAATGATGATTAATCATATAACACCATTAGGGAAAGCTACTTATAATCACTGGCAGATAAGTATAGTGTAAATGCTGAGAACCAATCATATAATGAGGTTGATGGCAGACTGCTATGTGTGGTGCTTAGGTGAGATAAAACCTTTAGACAAAATATTATCAGCTGTCTAAAGAGCATGGACAGATGCCCTGTAACTCAAGATGCACCTGTCGTTATGGTCCCTCACACTGTATCGGCGGGAGACAAAGCTTAAGTCCGCTGGAAGGTACTAATGCGCCAGTGAATATAATGCAATCACTGTAGTGGCGTGTACCGGGTACCCTTAATGAGAATGAGCCGCTGCATAATACTATACTTTACTGTGTCTCCTCTCAACTTCTGTGTATCAACACCATACAGTATGTACTAATTTTAGGTTATTGATTCTAGTTTTATTTAGTATTTAGCATAGTGGTGTCCATACAAGTGATTTATTTGTATTCAGATATACCTTTTACCTACCGTTTATACTAAGAAATTTGTGAGTACAAATTTCTTTGGATTTTTTGCAAGGGATCTATTGAAGATCGTCACTTTGAAAAACATATTGCACTATTTGCTTGTGTTTTTTTCTTTCTATATGTATCTGCACTCACCGAATCACCTGGACACCTGAAATACCTTCCAATCACGCATTGCACCAACATCATTATTGGTTTCTCATATTTATATAATTGTGGTATCGAGTTGATCAACCTCATTCTTTTGTTTCTCTACATACAGTACTACTTTAAAAGACGATAACACCGATACACAGGGACTTACCTTCAAATATAATTGTTGGTCCTGGTGCTTGGGCAAAGGTTTCAGGGATAAACATTTATTTTTCCTGAATGTCATAGTGGCAAATCTTTCAAGGGCGAATGATGTCTCATCCGAAACTATAACATCATCAAAGCTTTCTCCACTCTCAATCCATGCACGGGCTTGGTCGACTCTTTTTATTTTGTTAGCCTCCCTTCTCATGGGAAACACTCTTCAATTACAATAAAGAATGGGTTAAAGTAGTATTACAGTACTGTATCTTTATACGACAGTATATACTATACGGTATTTCATGCATCCCATTATTTTTTTTTCTCTAAAAAACAATCATACAATGATTTAACATTTGAACATGTAAAAGACACAGCAATACGATGTAAGTTGGCGGCGCAAGAAGATAGTATTATTGTATGATTGTAGTATTTCAAAAATGCAAAAATTCCTATTGTTGTCATTGTTTAATTCTTGTTTTCATTCATGTTTTGCAGGTTTGGTAGGCTGATGAGCATCAACAACATGTTTATGCAGGAAACACATCCAGCGATACTGTAGGTAATGTTACGTAATTCATGCATCTATTTATTTTTTTGGAAAATACCCTGAAATTCAATGACGCGCATATGCATTTCAAACAGGTTCTATAGAAACACGCATTGCGCAGAAATGTAATGACAAGCACATGCGTTTCAACAACAAAAACAACAAAATACCAACCCCCCCCCCTTTGTAAGGGCTAACTTACTTCCCCAGACCCTATCTGCAGGACTGGAGAGATATTCCCACTACCAGCCTATCACCCCAAAGTCTCAGGAAGTAACTTAAGCAGGTGGCCCTCTATGTCAGTCTCTGGCAGGTTCCTGTGTCCTCTGTGTACAGAAAATATAGGTCACTGGGTGTCTTGATCACAGCACACCTTTGTTCTCAAGACTGTGTGCAGGCTTCTCTGCTCTCCTGACACTGTGTCTCACATGAGGCTTTTTACAGAGCTTTCATTAGTCCCGGTGGAGACTAGTTAATTGAGTGGCTGCAATCAACTATCTCTCTGATGGATTCTAAGAGCTCTGAGGCTGCTTTATTTGAACAGGGATAAGTCACATGTGCAGAAATTCAATGACGTGTTCTGATAAGAAAATTACTTGTTCAAGAGAGTGATTCAGATTGTCGATCTCAGCCACGAGTGCACACATGAATAACACCAACACCAGCTGTTATGAGTAAATATAATTTATTGGGTACTTAGCTTCGGATATATTTCAGCATTCTATGTCACTCAGGATACCGTTCATGATGTCATCAACAAACAGGGAACTCCCATCATCGGTTAAGATTAACTGTCTGGTCAATTGTTGCTTTTCTGTGATCAATTGATACTGTGCGCTGTCCTGAGTATACTATCAGCTTTGCCACAGTTGAGAGTCTGGCGCATTTCTGTGCTTTATAAATGTATCAGAGAATACATCCAGGTATTCAGCCAACATGCCAGTTAGGGAGGCAAGAGGGGAGGCCCGCTCCCACGGGACTCCCACACATCACAGAGAGCTTTCTTATGCTTAAATGTAGTTAATTTTGCTGTGAACAGGATACAGTCTGGAAAGTTACTTTTATTATATCTGTTTGAGATATAACAAAAGTTAACTCTTCATTCACCTAGGACATAAGAAACGCAAGAAAATGCCATTCTCATTATATGGCCTAGGCCTCATCCACCTGTTGTTTGAGGCCTAGGCTCAACTAAAACAGTTACAAATCATAAACTTTGATGGTTCATGCTTGCAAATATTTAGTCAGAGACAGAAATAGACTTAATTTCTATTACAATCCACCTGCTGTCTGTGAGGGTTAATTCAGCCTATCCCTGTACGGTCTGGTCTGGCTACAGAGGGTTAGTAAACACTTTTCAATGTAGTATACATAATAAAACTCCTAACACTATCATGATAAGGATTTGCAGGCTTCTATATACCATCTCCCACAACTAAACAAACCAACCTGCATTATCTTCTTCCCGCAATTTCTGTATCATTAAAGCATAAAGCCCTTTTGCTGGGTATATTGATCAATGCAAGGCATCTAGTGTCATTGATCACAGTAACATTAGTCCACAATGTCTCAGTCTTAGTAAGTCCATGGAACAGCTAAGAACAGGTATCCATTTCCAAATATGAAGAAAATAAATGCTGATTCAAGAATGATCTAATAGTAATTAAATAAAACCATATATAAAAATATATCAAATCAAGCCTCAGCTAGGGGGCGCTCAAACCAATGACATAGGAACAATATATATAATATACCAAAATGCAAATAACAATGAAATCATATAAACATATTAAAGTATATAAAAACCATGGAGTTAGAAAGTCCAATTCCGTTGAGAAGATGCTGCTTTTCCAAATGTTGGGAACAACCCAACGTTCCACACGGGTACTAGAATAGAGAAAAACAAGAAAAAAGCGCACACCGCATAGTGTAGTATGTTAGTTTTACTTGGCAAGAAAAGATTACATTTCACTTACAAAATGTCAGTGCAATGAGAGCACTGAATGTGAACACGCGGGGTATCTCAGCATAAGTAGCATCTGTGTACTCCTGTTCACCTCCACTGACGCGTCCGTCAGGTCTGCCCTGCTTGTGTAGGTTCCTCCAAGTGCAGAGTGCTTCCGCACCACGTGGGGCGCCGCGTCGCTGTGTTAATGCATCACTACGTTCCCACGTAATAACGTCACTGGCCTCAGAGCTCCGGCACCACGAGCAGATCAGGAGGAGCAGGGGGAATGATGTTACTCGATCAGCATCTCCTTGAGTTCTCCTTCTTCCACAGAGCCTGCCTCTGATGCTCCCACTCAGTGTCCTGACCAACCAGAACCACCCTACGCGTTTCAATGCATGTGCCTCTTCGTCCGGGGTGTGGTTTGTGGTTGGTGGGACTGTCATTTATATACCTCTGCCTTAACATGCAATTGATAAAATGTAAAGGAATATACTTTAATAATGAACAGAAATACGGAAAATAGACATATAAATATGTATAAGGCAGGGGTATCATAAATGTATGCAAACAATAAACCAATATTCAAAATATTTTTTATATATATACACACATACTAAGTTAATTAAAAAAGCATCATAATACTATAGGCATAATGTGATATAACTTTTTGGGGGACTACTATAGCCCCCATAAAAAATGTCTGACAAGTTTGAAGCCAATAAATAGAATAATATTAGTACAAAAACCCATACAATCTATTATAACTTAACCTAAAACCACACATGGATGACATAAACCATATTAAATGTAATATTACAAAATATACTTTTGAATACTATAATATATACAGTATGCATACTGTAGCTAAAATAGAAATAAATATATATATATAAAATTGATTACATAATACAGCCTGTACTAAAAGACCATGTGAATATTAGTTTAATCATAAAAAAGAGGCCAGATCAATCCCTTCATTAAGACCCTTAGGGGAGAGAGCCCCTAATTGGTGTATCCAGAAAGTCTCACGTTGTCGCAATTTAAGAAAACGATCACCTCCCTTAATCCCTAATTTAACATGTTCTATCCCCGTTGCCTTTAAACTTCTTGGGTCCATGTTATGTCTAATTTTAAAATGTCTGGATACTCCGTGGGTTACAACTCCTTTGAGAATATTACTCCTGTGTTCTAAGAACCGTTTTTTAAGGGTACATTTTGGTCCTCCCCCCGTATTGGAGACCACATCCACATTCTAAAAGATTCACCACAAAATTGGTTTAACAGTTAATAAAATCTTGAATGGGATGGCTAGTAAGAAAATCATTGGATTTAAAACTCACCTGATTACTCTGTACATATTTGCATGTAATGCATCTACCACTACATTGATGGAAACATTTAATAGGCATCCTCGTAATAGTATTTGCCTCATCCGCACTCAATTTATTGTTTAACAGTGTGGATGCCAGCAATGTTTTTAGTGTATTTGCTTTACGGTAAAATATCTTTGAATGGTCTGGGAGAATTTTATTAAGAATGTTATCATATATAAGAATTTTCCAGTGTTTGTCCATAATTTGCTTTATTTGTCTCGAGGCTCCATTACTGTATATTTTGTAATAAAAAGAATATCCTGATTATTAACTGCTTTAGGTTTTTTATCTCTTAGAATAGTATCATGATCCAAAAGCTATGCTCTATTCAAAGCTTTATCTACATTCGTTAGACTGTGGCCTTTCATTAGAAATTTTTCTTTCAATTGTGTTGACTGTATCATAAAATCATCCATCCTAGAACAGTTCCTTCTCAACCTTTGGAACTGTCTGTATGGTATATTATTAATCCATCTTTTATGATGATTGCTGGTAGCCTCCAAGAATTTATTACAGTCAACTTCTTTATGGAAGGTTCTTGTATGAATTGTTAAATCTTCAGAAATAAATAGTACTAAATCTAAAAAGGCTATTCTCTTTAAATCATACAGGTATGTGAACTTGCAGCCCATATCCAAGTGGCCCATTATAAGTGGCATGACTATTGAACAACTGAAGTTTAAAAGGAAGTTAAAAAGAAGTGAGGAAGAAGTGGACACCCCATCTGGCCCTGATTCCTGCATTTGAACTACGCTGGAAAGGACGATATCATCTATACCAGACTGCATCATTACTGCTGTGATGCTGCCTTTACCATTTATATTTGCTGCGACTTCACTTCTTCTCAAATTATGCACTTCTTTTTACCAGCCTCAGTATGTCTCTAACTCTATTCATATATCTCCATCTCTCCTTCCTTCACCACTTCTCTTTTCACATGAACTCCTTTCTTACCTGCGTCCTCTGACACCACACAGCTATATCCCCTGCACTAAGACACACCCTTACAAATCATCCTCACACATCCTCTTTCTGTCCATGCTTCTCCTCCTTGCTTCTGGGGATATCTCTCCCAATCCTGGTCCCTGTCTTATTCCTACTTGCGCTCATCCTCGCCTGCCAACTGCAACCTCTACTCCTTCTGGTGTCAACCCCTCCAACCTCATACCCATCCCCTGCCACCCTCCCTCCTCTCTCCCTTTCTCCTGTGCCCTTTGGAATGCTCGCTCCCTCTCTAATAAGTTCCTCTCTGTGCATGACTTCTTTCTCTCACTCCCTGCTTCTCTTTGCTTTAACTGAGACCTGGCTCACTCAGTCTGACTCTGCTCTTGAAGCTGCCCTCTCCTACGGTGGCCTTTCCTTCTCCCACACTCCGCGCACTGATGGCAGGGGTGGAGGCGTGGGGCTCCTGCTCTCCACTCTCTGTCGTTACCGAACCCTTCCTATTCCTCCCTCTCTTGCTTTTCCCTCCTTTGAGGCTCACACTGTCGAGATTTTCTCTCCGCTCCCTGTTCATGTGGCGGTCATCTATCGCCCACCTACCTCTACTCATCCCCCTTCTGCCTTTCTCTCTCACTTTGAATCCTGGCTCTCTTTCTTCCTCTCCTCAGACTCCCCTGTTCTTCTCCTTGGGGACTTCAATTGCCACATTGATGACCCCTCTCTCCTTTGGCCTTTCTCTAACCTCTTCTTTTGGCCTTCAACAGTGGATTGCAGCCAGCACCCACAAGGATGGCAACTACTTAGACCTGGTTTTCACTAAGAACTTCTCTCTCTCCGATTTCTCCATTTCCCCTTTTCCTCTCTCTGACCATCATCTCATCTCATTCTCTCTATCTCGCTTCTCCCCTTCTCCACCTCAATCTACACCCCGGTTCTGCAGAAACCTGCGCTCTATTCACTTACCTGACCTTGTGTCCACTTTACACTCCTCCCTCTCCTCTCTCAGCTCTGCTACAGACCCCGACAACCTGGTCAGGAACTACAACTCTGTCTTGTCCTCCTCTCTTGATCTACATGCCCCACTTTCTCTCTGCCGCACTCGCCCTTCTAACCTTAGACCCTGGCTAAATTCCCACACACGCATGCTGCGTTCCTCCACTCGTTCCTCTGAACGCCTCTGGAGGAAGTCTCACACTCTCGCAGACTTCCGTCACTACAAATTTATGCTATCCTGTTTCAACTCTGCCCTCTCGCAAGCTAAACAAGCCTACTTTTCTGCACTAATCAACATGCACAAGTCTAACCCACGCCGACTGTTTTCTGTCTTTGATACTCTACTCAAACCACCCTCAGCGGCCTCTCCTTCCTCCATCTCCGCTCAGGACTTTGCTGACTATTTTAAGGAAAAGGTGGAATCCATACGGCAGAACATCCCCTCTGTTTCTTCTTCCCATCCTAAACCTCCCATCACTCCATGGAAACAGCCCTCACTAAAATAACTGACGACCTCCATGCTGCCAAAGACAGAGGTCATTACACTCTGCTCATATTACTTGACCTCTCTGCAGCATTTGACACCGTGGACCACCCTCTTCTCCTTCACATTCTCCATACTCTTGGTATTCGGAACAAAGCTCTATCCTGGATCTCATCCTACCTCTCCCATCGTACTTTCAGTGTCTCTTCTGCTAACACCTCCTCCTCCTCCTCTATTTATCTCTCTGTGGGGGTATCCCAGGGCTCTATCCTGGGACCTCTTCTCTTTTCTCTGTACACACTCTCTCTAGGTGACCTAATAACATATTTTGGGCTTAAATATCACCTATATGCTGACGACACACAAATATACTTTTCAACACCTGACCTTACACCTGCTATACAGACCAAAGTTTCTGAATGTCTCTCTGCTATATCATCCTGGATGGCCCTCCGTCGCCTTAAACTCAACATGGCTAAAACAGAGCTCCTCATACTTCCTCCCAAACCTGGCCCTACTACCTCCTTCCACATTACTGTTGGAACTACGATCATCCACCCAGTAGCCCAAGCACGCTGCCTAGGGGTCACACTCGACTCCTCTCTCACAATCGCCCCTCACATTCAATAACATTTCTAAAACTTGTCGCTTTTTCCTCCGCAATATAACACAAGATACGCCCTTTCCCTGTTGCTCGACTGCTAAAACTCTGACTCAGGCCCTCATTCTCTCCCGTCTTGATTACTGTAACCTCTGCTGTCCGGCCTTCCTGCCTCTCACCTGTCTCCCCTACAATCTATCCTAAATGCTGTGCCGCCAGAATCACTCTACTCTTTCCTAGATCTGTCTCAGCATCTCCCCTCCTGAAATCCCTCTCCTGGCTTCCAATCAAATCCCGCATCTCACACTCCATTCTTCTCCTCACTTTTAAAGCTTTACACTTCTGCCCCTCCTTACATCTCAGCCCTAATTTCTCCCTATGCACCACCCCGACTCTTGCGTTCTGCTCAAGGATGTCTTCTTTCTACCCCTTTTATCTAAAGCCCTCTCCCCACCTTAAACCTTTTTCACTGACTGCCACACACCCTCTGGAATGCCCTTCCCCTCAGTACCCGACTAGCACCCTCTCTATCCACCTTTAAGACCCACCTTAAGACACACTTGCTTAAAGAAGCATACGAATAGCACTGTGAACTTTCTGAACACATGATACATAAAGCTTGGCCCCCTGCAGACGCACTTACCAGAACTCCCTCCTACTGTCTCTGTACGTTCTCCCTACCTACTAATTAGATTGTAAGCTTCTCAGAGCAGGGACTCCTCTTCCTTAATGTTATGTATGTCTAAAGCACTTATTCCCATGATCTGTTATGTATATTATCTGTTATTTATTCGATTACCACATGTATTACTACCGTGAAACGCTATGTACATTAATGGCGCTATATAAATAAAGACATACAATACAATACAACTTGCGATTACAAGGGTTATTATTCATGTACTCTAAGAATAAATCTAAATCTCCAGAATTCCCCTCCTGAAATCCCTCTCTGGCTTCCAATCAAATCCCGCATCTCACACTCCATTCTTCTCGTCACTTTTAAAGCTTTACACTCTTCTGCCCCTCCTTACATCTCAGCCCTAATTTCTCCCTACAGTACCGACACACTTTATTGAAGTGTGGTCGGTACCGCAAGCCGGGAAATCTCCCGGCTTGCTAGTGGCCGCCCCTCGGCGTGCCGCGCATCATAGACGCGCGGGTCACGCGTCATGGGAGCGTGCGCCCCCTGCACGCGTGTCCAGGGCTCACCCGAGGGAGGGCCCTGGTGTCCGCGATCGCGGGACAGCGGCAGGGGTTCCGGGGGACCCGGCGGACCCGGCAGCGGTAGGAGCGCGCCCGATCGGAGGGCGTCTTCCGCTGCTTCGGCGCGCGCCCGTCATCACACTCGGGCGGCGCCAGGCTACTGCTGCGGCACAGAACGGGCAAATGCCGAATAAAGTGCAGCAGCGTATGCACCACCCCGACTCTTGGTTCTGCTCAAGGATGTCTTCTTTCTACCCCCTTTTTATCTAAAGCCCTCTCCCCCTTAAACCTTTTTCACTGACTGCCCCACACTCTGGAATGCCCTTCCCCTCAGTACCCGACTAGCACCCTCTCTATCACCTTTAAGACCCCCTTAAGACACACTTGCTTAAAGAAGCATAGAATAGCACTGTGAACATTCTGAACACATGATACATAAGCTTGGCCCCCTGCAGTACTAGGGTCCCTTTCCACACTACTAAAATACATCTATGAACCGTCGATAAAATCCCAAAAAAATTCTAAAAATGGGTTATTATTCCAAATAAAACTATGCTCCCAGAATCCCATCATTACATTTGCATAACTAGGTGCAAAGGTCGTACCCATTGCTGTGCCCTTGGTTTGTATATAAAAATTGTCATTAAATCTAAAATAATTGTGTGTTAAAATAAACTGGACACCTGTCAAAATAAATTCCCTTTGTATAATGGAAATATCTTTGTCATTTTTTAGATAAAATTCTACCGCTTGTATTCCAGAAGTACTGCACCGACACACTTTATTCGAGCAAATACCCAGTATGTACCTGGCAGATACCTGGAATGCGCCGCTCCTCACCTCTGACAAGCCCGTTGCGTTTGCCTTCCCAGCCTGGGTTCATGCCTGGCTGACGGGCGGCTGATCGTTAAATGATAATGATTAGGATTTAATAGGCTGCAATGCTTCGCATGTCTACCAGATGGCATAAATATGAATAGTAAGCAGTATTATATATATACTGTGCAGTATTGCAGCCAACGGGAATAAAATGCTTCAGTTCCTGCCTTGAAAATACCTCAATGCACTCGGGCGAGAAAACAGTCACAAACCTCAATACACCCGGTATACCGAATCGTGGACTAGCCGAGCTCGAATAAGTGTGTCGCCAGTGTATGTAATAATACTATCCTTATCCCTGTATGTAAGTGCCACCACAGTCAGTGCTATGTAATAATAATTTATCCCTGTATGTACAGCGCACCCGTCACTGTCAGTGCTAGTAATAATATATTATCCCTGTATGTACAGCGCCCCTGTATGTACAGACGCCTCCGTCACTGTCAGTGCTAGTATTACATAGCACTGACAGTGATGGCGGCGTGTACATACACGGGATAAGGATAGTATTATTACATAGCACTGACGTGACGGGCGGCTGTACACACAGGGATTAGGATAGAATGTATTATCATAGCACTGACAGTGAAGGCGGGGTGCTGTACATACAGGGATAAGGATAGTATTACATAGCACTGACAGGACAGCGGCGCTGTACAACAGGGATAAGGAGATGTATACATAGCACTGACAGGAGCGGCGTTCGTGTACATAACAGGGGATAAGAATAGTATTATTGCACCACGCACTGACAGTGACAGCGGCGCTGTACTTACAGGGATAGCTCAGCTAGCCAAGCCGTGAGTGGCGGCGTGGTACATACGGGATAAGGATAAGATATAAAGACAGAATGACAGTGAGGCGGCGCTTACTGTATGTACAGCGCCTTCGTCACTGTCAGTGCTATGTAATACTATCCTTATCCCTGGTATGTACAGCGCTGCCGTCATTGTAACTGCTATGTTAACATATATCCTTATCCCTCTAGTACAGCGCCGCCGTTACATTAGCACTGACAGTGACGGCGCGCGCGTACATACAGGGATAAGGATAGTATTATTACATAGCATGGACAGTGACGGCCAGCGCAGGCTACAGGGTAAGGAATATACATAGACTACGTGACGGCCGGTCACTGTACATACAGGGATAAGCGATAGTATATTACATAGCAGTGACAGTGACGGCGGCGTGTACACACAGGGATAAGGGATAGTATATAACATAGCACTGACAGTGACGGCGGCTGCGCGTGTACACAGGGATAAGGATAGTATATTACATAGCACTGACAGTGCGGCGGCCGCTGTACATACAGGGTAAGGATATTATTCATGACATAGCACTGACAGTGACGGCGGCCGCTGTACATACAGGGTAAGGATAGATATTTAATAGCACTGACAGTGACGGTGGCGCTTGACATACAGGGAAGAGTATAGTTTATTACCTAGCACTGACAGTGATAGTGGAACGTACAACAGGGATAAGGATAGTATTATTACATAGCACTGACAGTGACGCGGGGCTGTACACACAGGGATAAGGATCGTATTACACTAGCACTTGACAGTGAACGGCGGACGCTGTACATACAGGGATAACGAAAGTATAACAGACACTGACAGTGACGGCGGCGCATGTACATACAGGGATAAGGATACGTATTTACATGAGCACTGACAGTGACGGCGGCGACTTTGTACATACAGGGATAAAGAAGTATTATTACATAGCACTGACAGTGACGGCGGCGCGTGTACCATACAGGGATAAGGATAGTATTACATTAGCCTGACCAGTGACGGCGGCGCCTGTACTACAGGGATAAGGATAGTATTATTACATGCAGTGACAGTGACGGCGGCGCTGTACACCAGGGATAAGGATAGTATTATAACATAGCACTGACAAGGCCGGCGCGCTGTACATACAGGGATAAGGATAGGTATATTACATAGCACTGACAGTGCGGGGGGCGCTGTACGATAAGGGTTAAGGGATAGATTATTACATAGCATGACAGGACGGCGAGCGCTGTACAACAGGGATAGGATAGTATTATTACATAGCACTGACAGTGACGGTGCGGTGTACATCACAGGGTATAGGATAGTATTATTACATAGCATGACAGTGAGTAGTGGCTGTAACATACAGGGATAAGGATAGTATTTACATACGCACTGACCAGTGAGAGGCGGGTCTGTACAACAGGATAAGGATAGTATTACATAGCACTGACACGCTGAGGCCGGACGCTTGTACATACAGGGATGAAAGAAGTATTACACAGCACTGACAGTGACGGCGCGCGCTGTACATACAGGGTAACGGATAGTATATACATAGCACTGACAGTGACGGCGGCAGCTGTACATACAGGGATAAGAATAGTATATTACATAGCATGACACGTGAACGCGGCGCTGTACATACAGGGATAAGGATAGTATTACATAGCAACGACAGTGACGGTGGGGCGTACATACAGGGATACGAATAGTATTTTTGAACAAGCTGACAGTGATGGAGGCGCTGCAATACAGGGTTAAGGATAGCATTATTACATAGCATGACAGTGAAGGCGGCGCTTGTACATACAGGGATAAAGATAGGATAATATAAGACAGTCATGACAGTGACGGCGGCGATTATTCCTGTATGTACAGCGCCCGTCCATGTCAGGCCTATGTAATAATTACTATCCTTATCCCGTACAGTGGCACACAGTTTTATCGCACTGGCGGCCAGATCGCAAGCCGGGAAGATTTCCGCTTTGTGGCCACCACTCGGCGTGCCGGCGTCATAAGACGGCCGGTCACGCTTCTTCGGAGCGTGCGCCCCGCACGCGCGTCCAGGGCTCCCGAGCGGAGGGGGTCGGGGGAACAGGCGGACCTGGCAGACGGTTGGGAGAGCGCCCCGATAGGAGGGCCGCTATTCGCTGCTTCGGGCGCGCCCGTCACTCTCGGGCATGCGCCAGGCTACTGCTGGCGGCCAAGAACAGGGCATAATGCTCAGAATACATTTAGCCCGCAGCAGTATGTACAGCGCCGCATCACTGTCAGTGGCTCACAAAATACTTTTTCCACCCTGTTATCGCAACAGACTTGCCTACTGACCAGGGGCGCCGCCGTACATGTCAGTGCTATGGTAATACTATCTTATCCCTGTATCTACAGCACAACGAGTCAAGTTGTCACGTGCTAGTCCTACTCTCTCTGTTGTACAATTATCATTAGCACTGACCGTGACACGCACTTACCAGAACTCCCTCCTACTGTCTCTGTATGTTCTCCCTATCTACCAATTAGATTGTAAGCTCCTCGGAGCAGGGACTCCTCTTCCTTAATGTTATGTTTGTCTAAAGCACTTATTCCCATGATCTGTTATGTATATTATCTGTTATTTATTCGATTACCACATGTATTACTACCGTGAAGCGCTATGTACATTAATGGCGCTATATAAATAAAGACATACAGTACAATACAATACAATACAACTTGAGATTACAAGGGTTATTATTCATGTACTCTAAGAATAAATCTAAATCTTCTAGGGTCCCTTTCCACACTACTAAAATATCATCTATGAACCGTCGATAAAATCCCAAAAATTCTAAAAATGGGTTATTATTCCAAATAAAACCATGTTCCCAGAATCCCATCATTAAATTTGCATAACTAGGTGCAAAGGTCGTACCCATTGCTGTGCCCTTGGTTTGTATATAAAATTTGTCATTAAATCTAAAATAATTGTGTGTTAAAATAAACTGGACAACTGTCAGAATAAATTCCCTTTGTATAATGGAAATATCTTTGTCATTTTTTAGATAAAATTCTACCGCTTGTATTCCAGAAGTATGTAGAATATTAGAATATAGGGACTCCACATCACATGTAACCCAATAAAAACCAGTATCCCACTCTAAGTCCTGTATAAGATTCAACTCATGAGTGGTATCTTTAATGTGTGACACTAGTGTAGTTACATACTTCTGGAGAAAGTGATCCAAATATTTTGATAAATTAGCGGTTAGGGAATTGATTCCAGAAATTATGGGTCAACCTGGAGGTACTTTAATGTCCTTGTGAATTTTAGGAAGATGATAAAAATGAGGGATCCTGGGGTAATCTATAGTTAAAAACTTAAATTCCTTTGAACATAGAATACCTTCAGCAGCGGCGTCATTTAGAATCATGTCTAAACTTTCTTTAAAGCTTGGAGTGGGATCTTTTTTCAGAATTTTATATGAGGTACTATCTTGTAATAACCGTAGTACTTCCCTAGTATAGTGTACTTTATTCTGTACAATGATGCCGCCTCCCTTATCTGCCTGTCTAATTACAATATTCTCATCATCCTTCAACGCTTTGATCGCTTTCGTCTCCCATTGTGATAGGTTAGAATTAGTTTTCTTGTGTGTATTACTGGAGAATTCCTGATCACATAATAATTTAAAATCTCTATAAACTCTATAAATCTCTATAAAGGAAATCGCGAAAAAAAGGCGCTTCCTGACAATTTAAGAAAGACTATTCTGGAGGAATTTTTTTCAATTACAGATCCTGTAATGAAAGGCGTTCGAGACTGCATTAATGGCATTTTGCACCATGCAAGGCATCGGCCATGGAAGGACAATCTGGTGGGGTACGCATTGTTGTAAATTTTTGGTAAATGTTTTGTTCCAGTCCCTGAGGGCTGCAAACAGGCCCGGTTTTCAAGGTTGTTTTGAAAACAGGGCCTGTTTGCGGCCCTCGAGGACTGGAGTTGTGCAGGCCTGACTGACTGTTCTGCACACCATCCTACCGTAAATGTTTTGACATGCCGTTATTTAATAAAGGAGATGTTGCGTTTTGTATATTTTACTGTATGAATAAAGAATTTTTTTAAAAACAGGTAAGACCATACTGTTGTGCTGTAGTGTACATGTTTTGACCTGCTGTACTTAAAACACACAACATCTCCTTTATTTAACTAGTATTAATAAATAAATGTTTGTGTTTACTGTACACAAGACCTGCACAATTCCAGTCCCTGAGGGCAACAAACAGGCCCGGTTTTCAAAGGTTACCCTGAAAACCGGGCCTGTTTGCGGCCCTCGAGGACTGGAGTTGTGCAGGCCTGACTGACCGCTCTGCACACCATCCCACTGTAAATGTTCTTGCTGTTCTTTAATAAAGGAGATGTTGCGTTTTGTATATTTTATGAATAAAGAATTTTTTTTAAGAACAACATGTGACTGTAAACCATACTGACTGACTGTAAATGTTTTTACTTTCTGTACATAAATGTTTTAACTAGCAGTAAACCTGTTGATGTTTTGAATTGCTGTGCAATTAAAATGTTTTTACATTGTACAGTATTTGTAAATAAATGTTTTTGTACTTACTCCACCAATAAAAGAAAATGTTGATTTATTTTAAATTGTTCCATTGTCTCCTTTGATACTGTAACAAAATACAGTGTTTCTAGAATATACACTACTGTCCAGGCATACTGTACTGTATACTGTAGGCATGCTCAGTACTGCACATCACAAGAGTATTAAAAAAAAATACAAGACACATACTGTACTGTACAGTATGTACTGGTATAGAAGACACATACTGTATGTACTGTAATACATGTAGAATAAATGCATACTTTTTATTTTTTCGGGTTTATTATACAGTATATATAAAAAAGTATTGTATACTGTACGGTCGGAAAACATCAGCATACTGTTTCAGGTATTCTATCCTAATCAACAACAACGGCCACTAAACTGTAGACTCCGGTACGTGGTTTTTTAAATCCGATTCAGCAATGTGCAGGGATTGTTACACAAATCGTTCTTATCCATCGAAATCCCTCGATTTACCGTTTTCTTTTCTGAGGAAAAACAAAAATAAAAGTTTTACTGTAATGGTCAGTCCCCTAAAGAAGTTCTCAGTCAGTCCCACCAATAATTTTCTCGGGGGGCATCTCCTGTTCACATGCGCATGCGCCTACCGTCGATGTGATGACACGCATATGCGTTTCAAGAAGGTTCCAATGCGCATGCGCCTAGCGTTCCACCAATTGTTCAGTATCTGCAGTACTGTAGAAGCCGCTCAGCCAATGATATTGCTTACAGGAGAATCGCTTGACTTTTGAATCGCACCGATATTGATATTTTCAAAATAAAAAAAAAACAGAAAAAAATACGGCAACATTACTCACCATAGAATTTCCCATTCAGCTGGCGCCGGCCCACTGCCAGTCCAGTATTCTGGATCATACACATTGACAGTTGGCAGCGGGACTACTACACCTGTAGTCAGCTGATGAGGCTGGAAATCGCTTACTGTAGGTACATGCAAGCTTGCTCGAAACTGCACGCGAAATCCGGCTCAGGCTGCAGGTATCCGTGCGTGGACAAACAGCAAGGGTTGTCACTGACGGTCGAACCGTTATTGGAAGCCGGTGCTGGTGCATTGCTTGCCAGCGACTGTCGTTTCTTAGTTGGTTTTAACACGACCTTTCACCTTTTGCCGTCTGCATGATCATAGATACAGGAAAAACCCGGTGATACACACCAATACCCTCCAATAAATTCGGGATCAATACGATAAAAACATGGATCGCTACATAACTTTTTCCTTATTGCACGCCTCCACACATGAGGAGCTGGCGAAAATTTGTAAAAGTCATAGTTTGATAAAATACTGATAAATTTGAACAACTGTTGCCATCTTATCATCTGTTGCATTAATCGCGGCCCATATCAAATACGCGTATGTTCTGTCGGGTTTTTGGAACACGGGCTGCAGTTGTACAATCATGGTGGGACTCTGGACAATAACCAGACCAGAAACTGTGCTTGTCTTTCTTTAATAGGAAAAGCCTAAATTGATACATTACTGTAACCTCTTTCTTCAGTCTCAAGGCCAATTTACAATAGCCCACTGTGGTATCTTTTTTAAACGAAACACCTGCAAGTCGACACATTACTGAAGCGTATTACAATTCATGAATATCTGCCATCTGGCGGACACGCGAAGAATTGCAACCTATTAAATCTGAACCATTCTCAATAAACGCATGAACCGTGGGTGAGAACGCAACATGAATGCAGCATGCACCCGGTGAAGTGCATGGCAATTGAAAAAAAATCCCGGAAAAATGCTGTGATGTTTTAGAATAAAAGGGGTCGCGACAGTATATATTATCTCCCCAGACCTGTTCTTAATCGCAGTGATTTGGGATCTTTTCTGGACTCCCCTAAGCTTGCAAGCTAAAAGTCTGTCGGCCTTATTGCCCTTATCGTAGTATCTCTGGTTAGTCCATTTGAGGGCTTTTTCTACGTCTTCCAGTTGGATTTTTTTAATCTAATTTCTGGCGGCAGTAAGAAGTTTGTAAATTTTTCCCTATGGGCTAGCTTTATGTTGCTGCTCCAACTTTATAATTTTCTCTGTCAAGTCTTTAAGTAATTTTAGTTTTACCTCCTTCCTATGGGATGCAATGGAGATGAAGTTGCCCCTGATTGCTGCCTTATGGACCACCCAGAGTACCGCTGGTGACGTAACTGAGCCTGAATTGAGTGTAAAATATTCTGTAAGGTCTATTTTGATTTCTCTATTTCCGGATGATTCAGCAAGGCATCGTTTAGTTTCCAGGTAAAGGTGTGTTAGGACCAATATGTCAGGCCAGAATCTGCACTCATGTTAAGCTTCCATTTTGTCTGGTCATAACTAGTTAAGATTCTGTAGTCAGCCTTTTGCTGAAATATAATTCCTAAATGCTATAATTCCTAAATGCACTCAGTTTCTGCCAAATTGCATTTCCTTTCTTCCTGGTCAGGATATTACTAAGATACTTTTGTGTTGTCAATTTCCTGATGTTTTAGTTACAATATAATAGAATGGTTCTCTGCAAGAAGCAAAATAGTGTAATATAGTTGCTAAAGATTCAAGGTCTCTTTTGATAACAGACAATGAATAAGCTATGTATTCAGACAATTGCTTGTATTGGGAAAGACACATCCCAAAAGTCATGCCACTAATATGTCATGCCCCTAGATCACGCCTCTAATCAAAGCTACGCCCAAGACACGCCTATGATACGCCTATGTTACGCCTATGTTACGCCTCTAACCAATATCTTTTTTTTTTCTGTATAAAAGTCATTACCCTACGAGTAATAAATTGAGACAAAGGATTTGAAACCTGGCTTGCGTTACGTTTCATTTCGTTCGTCTACCAGGCCTGAAAAGTTCATCAAAAATCGGAGATAACAGTGGCAGGGCGTGAAAACTTCTCCGGGGAAGTCTGCTGCAAACGGTGCAGATTGTGTCCAGTCACAAGGCTTCAGTTTTCTTTGCAGAGAATAGGTTCCTTTTGGTTCTGAAGCCAGGGGAAGGAAATAACGGATTTTCCTTCAAGGTGCTTGACTTTACAAAAGGAACAGAGAGGGTTAGTGTAATAGGGGCGTGGTCCGAGCAAGTAATCGGGCCAACGTTTGAATTTGAAAGGGAGAGGAGGGGAGGGGGGGAGGAGGGAGGGGGGAGGAGGGGGGAGGAGGAAGGGGGGGGGGGGGGGGGAGAAAAGGAGGGGGACGATTGGGGGATTGGACATGTAGGAGTTCGATTAGCATAGGCAGGAACTGGTGCCGTCATATTTCAGAGGTGTGGATAACAATGACAATGTTAAACATACTGACAGATCATAGCGTTATTTGGCATTATATGATTCCTTATGTTTTTTTTTTTTTTGTGGAGAGTATCCAAGTACATCATAAGGTCATAGATAAAGTTAACTATTAAACATTAAACCAGATCAAACTGTAGATGGTAGCTGAGGCCACGAACTTGGGGGGGAGAAGGAGAGTGAAGAGGGGAGGGGGGATCGGGGAACGGGAAGAGGAGGGGGGGCTGATATGTGGGGGCGCGATTAGCACAGGCAAGATCGTTTATGCCTAAATGGTGCTTGCATACATTTCAGAGGCATGGAAAACAATAACAATGATAAACATAATGACAAATCGCAGTGTCATAGGGCTCGACGCAGTTCCTTATGTCTGAGTGTAGGTTGAGAGTATCCAAACACATCATAGGGTCCTACATAGAGTTAGCAATATCAAGCGTTAAGCCAGAGCAAGCTGTGGATGGTAGTTGAGTCACGAATCTGGGAAAGGGGGTGGGAAGAGGGGAACGGGGGGAGGGGGGAAAGTGGAACGGGTGGGTGAGGGAAACGGGGGGAGAGTGGAACGGGTGGGTGAGGGAAACGGGGGAGGGGGGGAGCCGGTTGTAATTGGTACAATTACCCCTAGACACAAATCTTCCCCTCATTTCATCCGCCCATTGGGTTATGCCAATGAGGATGTAGACAAGGCCTTTGAAGCAGCCCTTAACACTGACAGGGATTCCCTGATCAGTATGGATAGGAGGTTTTCCAGGCCAACCAAGTCCACTGAGAATACCGATGCGCCTTACTTTATTACGGGATACAGTGAGCAGACGGGTGCAATGAAATCAATTATCAAGAAACATTAGGGTATACTATCCTTAGACCCCATGATTCGAGAGATAGTGAGCACCGGCCCTCGCATTGTGTTCCATAAAGCGGCCACTTAGGGGAATTCTTTATCACCGAGCATGCTACGGTCTAATAAGTCCCAGAACATGAGGTCATCATTCTTTCCCAAATTACAAGGTTCTTTTAAATGTGGCAGGCAAATATATCAAAAAGTGGCGCTCCAAAATTATAAACACATATGTGAAAAAATGTGATACTTATACAAACATGAATTAATGCTGCTTAACCCGGTGTGGGGTCGTTCTCTCGATCCCGTGGACAGTGAAGAAGTGAAGATCATCAGGAAGCGCAATGTCATGCAAAAAACAGAA
>WSYH01006106.1:0-39452 GCA_036426205.1 Ascaphus truei | reverse complement strand
TATATATATATATATATATAATAAAAAGATCACTTGTGAGCACATTCACATGTCTTAGACATGTCTGAAACCCTGCCTTTCACCATTATCACCTAGCATACAGTGCTTCCAGTGCAGCAAGGGATTCTGAGAAATGACATACAAATGAGCACATCCTATAACCCTTTGCCAGAAAACCATATTTACATGGAACCCTACTAAGCTAATGCTCGCTGCAAACACAGTTTTTAAGCACAGCATTGGATTATATGCGAAGCAAGAGAAACCACTCACAGACATGTTTCGACCTTGAAGGGTCTCATCGGTGTGAGGTTGGTTTTACTGCTTTGCAATTTTCATGGCTGTAGGATTTACCATAGAAATTTTAAGTTATGGTCGGTGAAAAAGGCGACAAGAAACCTTCACTATTCCATGTAAAAATAGTTTTCAGGCAAAAGGTGACACTGTGTGCTCATTTGCATGTCATCTCCCAGATTCCCTTGCTCCAGTGGAAGCACTGTATGCAAGGTGATAATGGTGAAAAGCAGGGTTGCAGACCTGTCTAAGAAATGTAAATGTGCTCACAAGTGATATTATATTTGCTATATGCTATACGTTGGAGGTTTCTTGTCGCCTTTTTCACACACCATAACTTAAACTGTGTATGAGATGCACACGCACACGCAATACAATATTGTTTGTAAACGAAAACAGCCGGCAGCACTCCGGAATTGAACAAACAAGTGTATTGTGTTTATTTTTTCAATACACTTGTTTGTTCAATTCTGGAGTGCTGCCTGTTGATTTCGTTTCCAAACGGTATCGTATTGCTTATTCTTCATTATAGGATCTGCACCCACACCAGTGACTATTATTATGTAGTGTTTTTTGTTCTTTTTCTATGTTATATATATATACATATACATACACACATACACACATACACACATACACACATACACACATACACACATACCACAACACACACACCCCGCCACAACCCTACATACAACTAACACCCATACAACGCACAAACATACATAACTCACACAACACGCACAAACATGACATACATACACACAACCACCACACATACACACGCACAAAACAGACATACAATACACACATACACGCACAAACATACATACAGACACACCAAAACACGCACAAACAACATACATACACACAACATACACACAACACAACCACATACACACATACACACACACACAACGTACAACAAACGCGCGTTCAGCGCAAAATCATTCATTTCCTCATCTTCTCCCTCGTCGCTCCGCTCCAAGCTCCCTGCCGACCGCGAGCGCGGCCCTATTATACAATGGCTGGCTATCCTCAGCCAACTAAAACTGATGCGCGCGCACACGGCGTAGCGCACACGCAGAATAGAACAGTCCTAAGGAAAGAATACAACAGCACAAACAGCGGACACTAATGAGGCTATTCAAGATGTAACAATATGTTGTGATTGAATTTAATCAACGGTGATTATAAATATTCTGTTTGTAATGACAAGCTCCTGGCGTCCATCACGAATCCAGCACCCTGACAAGGTAACCAACACTGAGTAAGCCAATTAAAGAGACATTGGATGTAAACTCCTTAGGAGCGGGCAAGGGTTGTTAAATTTTGACGCCCAACGTGGGGCTGGGCATGCAAAAAAAAAAAAAAAGTTTTGTGTTCAAGGACCTTTGACCTTTCACCCATAGCGAACTCATTGGCAGGACGGGTATTTATCCAATTATTAATGTTTAAATAAAAAGCCCCTGCCTTTGTACCTCCAGACCTGGTCTTTGTTTGTTTTGTTAGTGGGATCGGGTAATGACGGGAGGGGAAGGGAGCTCTCTCGCAGTCTTTCCTGGTCATGCTCCTCACCATCTCTCCCTGATCTGTAACACCACCAGAAATCAGGGCTTTATATGCCAATGGATATACCAATTGGAGTTTCTTCATTAACCATCTGGATGACCCTCTATGGTCTGTGGTGCAGGCTTCAAACCTGTAACTGTCCTAGAGACTAGTAGTTGTCAATTCCACCCTCAGGATGAAGAAAAAGTTTTATTTTTGATAACGAGCTGCAGGAGCATGCATGTTGGGAGATGTAGTTTCTAGGGAGACCAATACATAGACTTGTTTTAAGATCAATTTATCTCTGTTATTCTAATAATTCTTCTCATTTCGTTTTTTTGTCGTTCCAATAGCTCGTCTCTTGCGGGAGAAAAGAGGATCGCGTGACCAACCCCTAGCCAATCAGTTGGCGCTGCGCTCTCTCCTATAGCGTAAGAAGCACAGTAGCCACTGGAAGATGAGACAGACACAGATGAGCCACAGAGAGCACATGGGATTATAATATATTGTGCTGGCTACGTTTAAAGATGGCCGCCCTCAACTTGTTAAGTCTCGGGATCGTGATGATCCTCCAAGCAATGCAGCACTGAAGCGGGAATAGGAACAGCAGAGGGGGTACAGGGCAGGATGGAGTAGGTGCGAGTGCGTGTGTTGGGGGAGAGAATAGTATAGGAATGGAGAGGAACTGTCGAATAACGTGAGTTGCGGGACAGAGCTGGATGTAGTTGGGGGGAGCATACAGGAATACAGAGAGAGCAGTTGTGTTGGGGGGTTGACAGAGCACAAGTAGAACAGTTTAACATGTGAAATATTTTAAGTACTTTGGTGACAGTGTATGACGTCAGTTAATGTCACAGTGGAGGTCACCAGTTTGATAACGTAACCACAGGAGACTCCAACGCCTGCTACCAGTCTCCATGTCTGCACTGGGGCATAAGGCACCGAGGAGCTGGGTTCCTAAAGTGTGACAGGACAATAAGGCATCTCATAGAGTTGGGCTACTGCAGTGTGGACAGGTTACTACATCCACTCTGCACTGGCAACCCCCACCTCATCTGTGTCGGTCTCATCTTCTAGTATATACTGCACTTACTTGTGCACTAGAGAGCGCAGATGCGACCTGATTGGCTAGGGGCTCATTCACATGATCCTCTTTTCCGCGCGGGAGATGAGCTATTTGGATGACAGACAAACAATTAAGAATTATTAAATCAAGATACGTTTGATTTTGAAACTAGTCTGTATTTATCTCCCTAGAACTACATCTCCCAGCAGCTTTGCGCCTTGCCAGGTTAAAAAATCAATGAATTTCATTTCGCCCGGAGGGTGGAATGTAACCACTCTGGTCGCTAGACAGCTCAGGTTTGAAGCCTGCAGCCCCCAACCACTGAGGCTCCATCTGGGCATAACTAGAGACTTTCAATTTTGATATAATGTCCTGATTTTCTTGAGTCTTAACAAGTTTAGGGAGAGCCAGCGTGGGGGCATGATGGGATACTGTGGCATAAGAGAGACTTTGCACACATGGTTAATTAAGTTTTAGTTTCACCCGTGTGGGCACATAGCATGTTACAGGGCAGAAAGCAGGCAGCAATGTAAGGTGTGAGCTCATTTGCATACAGAGCTTCTTCTGGGAGACAGCTGCGGTCAGCATCTCCTTCCATTCTTATCTCTGTCCTGCTTCTCTAACTTCCACTGCACTTAGGAACCATGGGGGAGAGGGATAGTCATTATTTGTTGCTTTTACAGCGGCTCTTTAACGAGACCCCCAATCCGAGCTAGTCCAAAAGCACCAGCGAGGTGAGAGACAAAGAGGGGGTGAGATAGATAGATATCATCACCCCCCTCTTTTTGTGTCTCCTGTGTCTGTCCTCTCTCCTCCCCTCCCTCCCTGTTCTGTCTCTCTCGCTGTTAACACAACTTTTAGCACAGCATGGGATTATCAAGCGCAGAGCAACCACTCAGACATGTTTTTTTATTCCCCTTCCCTGTGAACTGAAACCCAACCTTCATCGTCTTGGTTGCTTCTTGCTTGAGTCTGTCTCCCGAAAATCGAACAGTCCTGTTACTTCTGCTCCCTAGGATCTTCAGCCTGATGGCCGGGAAGGTCGAGGGTTTTCTGGACGCGTCCTCCATCAGGGTTCTGGACCTCCTCCTCTTCGCTTTCTTTGCAAGAAGCCCGCAAGAAAGTCCAAAACTTTTGGTTTCCGTGCCGGAGCCGCCCCTCACACAGGTCATTTTCGTCCGAAGAGAGACGGTTGATTAATCGTGCATCACTGCATCTGGTGAAATGGTGAAAGGTAGGGTTGCAGGACCTTTCAGGCTGAGGGCCCCAGTACCTCTTGCACGCGTCGCCGCAAGACTGGCGGCGCGTGCAGCCGATTCCCTCGGTCTGCAGTGAGCTGCAAGAAGAAAGAACCGGGGGGGGGCGTGGGGAGTGACGGGGGCGCAGGTATTGAACGTACACCCGGCAGGCTTCGCGTTCCTCATTTGCTCACTCGCGTGGCGGCATGGCCTAGCGATCGACGTCGCGAGTCTCCACTTCTCAAGTTCTATTGAGAGCCGAGGCAACTCTCGGCCCCGCGCTGCGGCGCGCCCCTTCTGCAGCGGGCCCGGGCCGCCAACTTTGAGGTAGGTGCTCTCGTCCCTCGCAAGCGTCGCCCACAGTGAGGCGCTGTGCATGGGGGAGGGTGAATGCCAGCGGTGTAACCCAGGGTCCCTAGAGCGTAAAATGTGTCATCAAGTGATCTTTTATTCTCTCTTTCTTTCTCTTCTCCTCTCTCATCTTCTCCTCTCTCACTCTCAACGTCTTGCATCACTCTCTCTTCTCGTTTCTTCTCCATCTTGCACGCCTCTCTCCTTCTTTCATTTCCTTTCATCATCTTTCAACCACTCTCTCTACTTTCATGCTTTCCCCTCGTCTCTCTCCTCCCTCTCTTCATCTTTCAGCCTCTCTCTCTTCTCTTCATCGTTATCACTCTCTCGTCTCTTTCTCTTTCATATTTCACCTCTCTCTCTTCTTTCATCTTCAGCCTCTCTCTCTCTTCTACTTTACCTTCTCTCTCTTTCCTCTTCGATACCTCTCTTCATCTTTCAGCGCTCACGTCCATCTACTCTTTTCTTTCATTTTCACTTTCACACTCTCTCTCTCTCTCTTTCCTCAATTTCACTTCACCTCTCTCGTCATCACAATTTACAGTTATGGATGTGGTGAGAACAAGAACCTCCACCGTATAGCAATAGCAAATAAAAAGATCACTTGTGAGCACATTCACATGTCTTAGACAGGTCTGCAATCCTGCCTTTCACCATTATCACCTGCACACAGTGCTTCATTGTAGAAGCCGAGAAAACCACTCAGCAGACTTTTTATTTTAATTCCCTCCCTCTGACACTCAAGCTCGCTTCAGCAACTTGAGGTGCTACTTTTGACGTGAGACTGTCCTCCTGCTTTATGCAGTCTTAGCACAAGTTCCTTATCGTGTAATTCTGCTCTTCATGGATACTCTCAATCCTGATGGCCAGAAAGTCCGAGGGTTTCTTGACGTGTCGCTCCATCAGGGTTCTGGACGCTCCTCCTCTCCTTTCTGCTTTTCTTCGGTCTTCAGCCAGAAGGCCTCACAAGAAAGTCAATCCCAACTATCTTACGCAATTTTTTTACTCAGCTCGAGCGCCCACTACAGGTCGTGACTTAGTCGTCGCGATTCACGTGCACTGCATCCGTGAAATGGTGAAAGGCAGGTGTGGCTAGACCTGTCTAGACGCCTGTGAATTGTCTTCAACAGTGATTCTTTTTCTTTTTTTCTTTTTGATTCGTCGGTCCTCGTCGTATCGTGCTCGTCTCTCTATATATAGCTGTAGCCATGATAATGATGAAGCTCGCAGACATCTCTCTGTTGGCACATTGTATTTTAAAGTATTTAGTTTAGTTCAGAAGGTTGAGTAGCACAGACACATACTGATGTGTACGATTTACAGCATGGTGTGAGAGGGAAAACAAGTACTACACATTTTTACTGTTTATTTTAACTTTTTCATGTAATGTACCTCATATCGTGAACCTAAGAGCATGCAGTCAAGCAGCAGAGTGGGCTTCACTTTTGTGAGAGAGCTTTCTGTTAGATCTGGAGGGGGCACTCTTCACTTGGCTATGGATGATATCGGAAAAGCTATAGTAGACAAGAGCAGAAATAGTATGATTGCCTGCCATTGTTCGAGCATTAAGGGTGCAATGTACATTACAAACACTCAACAGGAAGCAAATAAACAATTAAAGGTCAGCATTGTTGTATACATATCTGCGGTTTATGACAAAATTCTAGTGAGTTCATGGAAATGGTGGTGGTAAAGAGCCAGGGGAGTAAAAGAGTCCCACGTAGCCTCAGTTACCTTCTGAACAATTGTTGGAATGTGGAAAAGTTGCTCTAAAAAGTGGTACTTAATGCTGACTAATTAAAGATGATAGGGTGTTTGTAAAGATCCAACATAGGATTCATTACCTAGTTGATATAAACCCATGGTGTGAGTTATGTAGTGATCCCACTGCAGGGTTAGATGAGATGGCAGGACAAATTGGGTGGATTAGATTGCAATTGTTTCCAAGGGAGCAGGGGTGGGAGCTGTATGCAGTAAAGGTTCCGCTGTATTGTGGTTTGTTTATTTGAGAGACACGGTCGTGTGGCGGGAGGGATAGGCAAAGGCTTGCTCAGGAGTTTGTATAGGAAGTGGGTCCTGGGCTTGAGTATGGAGGGAAAATATATCCGGAGGAGGGTGGGGGAATGCGTAAACCAGGAACCCTAGAATCTTATCGTTTATGGCGAGTATAGTGTTGTGAAGTTAGTTGAGCCCCTTGCGTAATCAGTGTCTAATTCTAGTGTCGGGTCACATGGCTGTAATGAATAGAAATCATGTCCCCCATGCTTGATTCGGTAGTGAGGGAGATCCCTATTGAGAAACCGCCAGCAGACAGCTGCTTGAAGCAGTCCTACTGGCGAAGGGCCCAGCTGACATAGAGATTAGTTTTCTTAGTAATGCAGTTTGGCGTCTGTCCCTATAGATGTTGTGGCGTTGGTTGGTATGCCTGTGCACATATTTCGATGAGAGATGGTCCACCGTCAGGGGGACACTGGGTGTCCACTAAACTACTAAGACACATGCAAAGCCCTGCATTACCCTGCGATCCTTTGTAACCACAGAAGAGGTCCCTGCACGCGTTTGGAGGGGTAAGGTACCTCGGTGCGGGTTGCTCTATCAGTCTGCTCGCACGTGAGAGGAAGGCTTGCCGTCAGATACCGATGCCCGCGGGTGTGTAAAGAAGCACAGTGTAGTAGTATTGGCACGTGTCTGTTCATGTAATTGTGAGCAGTTTGAGATAAAAGGTTTTGGCAGAGGTGTGCTCATTTGATGTCATTTCCCAGAATCCCATGCTGAGTTTAGAAAACAGTGCTGTGTTGCGTGGGCTGATGAAGTGGTGAAAAGAAGGGGTGCATGACCGTGTCTCAAGGACATCAAATGAATATACTAGTAATATTTACAGATGCTTATGCTCTACCGTGGAGGGTTGTGTCCACTGATTTACCCAACCAGAACCTTAGTAGTGTGTTGTTGCCTATGTGTGTATGTGTGTATGTGGGTATGTTGTGTGTATTGTTGTATGTGTGATGGTGTCTGTTGCTGTTATGTGTGTATTGTATGTGTATGTGTGTATGTGTGTGTGTATGTGTGTTGGTGTATGTGTGGTATGTGCGTATTGTGTAGTGTGTATGTGTGTATTGTGGTGGTAGTTGTGTCGTATGTGGGTAGGTTGAGTATGTGTGTATGTATGTATGTTTGTGCGTGTATGTGTGTGTGTGTATGTGTCAAAGTTAAATAAATAAAAATTATTTTTATTACATTTTTTTTTATTTAAAAAATATTATTTAATACATAACTCACAATCTCTACACACACAGACACACATACACACATACACACATACACACATACACACAGACACACAGACACACATACACACATACACACATACACACATACACAGTACCTTCACTCACAGCATGCACATGAAAAGCATGCGGCACATGCACACGCGTGCGCACGGCTGCACACAGTATAGAACGGCCCTTAGCTGCCCTAATCCCGGCCCACTAAATTGGTGCTAAAACTTGACTGCTTATTGGTTACCTAGTTGACCCCTCTGCTGTGCAGTTTAGGTAACGCTCCATCTCCTGTGGGTCCCTGCCGGGCCTTGTACTCCTCTCTCTGCTGTCAGTATCGCCGTCTCGGGTACTGAATGCTACAGTATCTCCTGGCCTTCTGGGTGAGAGTCAGCTATGGACCCTTCGATTGGGCTGATCGAGCTATGCCTCGGGGCTGCAGCTTGTTGAACCCCTACGAGGCATAGGCTTCCTCTATGTCAGGAGTCAGCAACCTCCGGCTCTTTCCTCTCCTACTTGCTGCTCCCTGCAGGTTGCCGATCCCCAGCTGCTGCCTCTCTCCCTCACTATCCTGGCGGTAGCTGCGGTGGGCCTGGCTGGTGCTGGTCGGGCGTTTTGTTGCCGCCGGGCCCGATGTTTCCCCAGCTGCTTGCCTGCCTCTCTCCTGTACTGTCCCACGCCAGGCTCTCATGTGGTGTGCGCCGGAAGTGCATGTCACAACGTCACAGAACCCAGCAAGCAGCTGGGGAGGCGTCAGGCATCTAATCTGAATATCACAAGTATTTGTCGGATTAAGCTATATATACATCTGCTGAATGGTCACAATAATGTTATTGGATGTGTAGGATTCACTGCTGCAAACAGAAGCAGACACATTTTGTAGTCAGGATTGCAACACTATACCTTACTTTGTTTCAAACATTGAAACCATTAGTAGCAACCATCTGATATTTTCCTCCATGCCATAACCCAAGTTTGGGTACTCTATACTTCCCAGACTGTTTTGCATATATATCATTTCATAGTGAATATTATAATCAGTGGACATTTGGCACTGCGTTAGAAGGTATATGCAGAGTCTGGTAAATACTGTGTAAACAATAGAGACGTTGGTTTTAACCTTTTATTAGAGTGTATATGTATATATATTTTTTGGATAGATGAGTTTAATAAAATGTTATTATTTTTCTGCACTTACCTCCCTGGTGCTTGCATTTATCTATGCGTTTTCTGTACACCTACGGTTCAGTTATATATACTATAAATAGGCTGAGTGCAACTAAATGGGAATCTTCTGGTGATCACCTCTTGATCACTTTTTGCAAACTGCCTCTCTCCTGTACTGTCCCACGCCAGGCTCTCATGCGGTGCGCGCCGGAAGTGCATGTCACAACGTCACAGAGCCCAGCAAGCAGCTGGGGAGGCGTCAGGCCGGCGGCTCAAGAGGCCCGACCAGCACCAGCCCCCCTCCCCCCCGCCACAGCCCAGGACAGTGAGGGAGAGAGACCCAAAGTGTGTGTGTGTATTTGGGGAGTTAGTGTATGTGTATTTAGGGGGAGGGTAGTGTGTGTGTACTTGAGGGGGGGGGTAGTGTGTGTATGTATTTGGGGGGGCAGTGTGTGTATTTGAGTGTAGTGTAGGTGGGTTTTTTTTTGGGGGGGGGGTAGTGTATGTTTGTATGTATCTATGTATGTATTTGTAAATTACACTGTTTTGCACAGAAAAACAATGGGGAAAAAACGAAATAAAGGGACTTTATATAAAAACTTATTATTGTGAGATGCATTTTATTCCCCCACATATTTTGTCGTATGTTAATGCTTATACAGTATATATCTATTAGTGTGTGTACAGTATGTGCATGTGTTTGTGGGGGTGTAATATTCATGCATGTGTTCAAAATATTTTGGAGAAAGACATTTTTTATAAAACGGCTTTTCTTCCTCGAGAGGTTGCAGACCTTGCTCTATGTGAATTTCTGGGGATGCTATCTATGTAGGGAACTGGCCCTAACTATAAAACAATAAAGGGGATCCTTACCCTATATCTTGATTCGCCTATATTATAGGAGAAAAAAAGACATGTCGCGACTCATAGTGTATTAAACACATTTCAAGTGCAAAATTGCGAGCAGGTAAGTATTTCACGTACAAGATATTACTATCATTCAGGTATTACATGTCAGGTGAAGAAAGTGTTATTAAATCGGCACACTATACAAAAAGGTGAAAAATGAAATATTATTTCAGTGATCACAAATCGTGGTATAATGATTAATAACAATGCAACGATGTGCAAAATAGGTGCAAAATTATGAAATATACAGGGGCCTATGCAGAGAGCAGCGAATTTTAAAATTGGCGAATTTATTAAAAAGTAGCTTTTTTGGAGAGTTTTATTCTCCATTTGCAGAAAAGTGCGAATTCTGCTATGTTTAACATGGATGCGTGTGGCGAGTTTAAATTGGCGAGATGCGCGCTTCAGAAACGTGTAAAAACAAATTCGCGCCTTTTTTTTCCCTTTGCAATGGCCGCGAGCGGCAGCTTCTTGCCAGTTTTTTCTGGCGAGGCAAAAAGGAGACAATCGCGCCATTTTATTGGCGCGAACAGCCGCTAGATGCCGTTCGCGCCTCTCTGCATACGGATATTTTTAAAACTGGCGAGATTGAGGTTCTCGCCAGCCGCGAGGCGAGTTTTACAAATAGAAAAGAAAAATTGGCGCGTTTTTCGGAACTCGCCATTTTCTGCTGCTTTCTGCGCGATTTTCTCCAAAAAATGGCGAATTTCGAAATAGCGCTGCTCTCTGCATAGGCCCCACAGTCTTCTTAATATATAAATTTGAAATTTGTGAGTCTGGTGGTAGATGTGGTGAATCTGATTGGTCCTCAGCCTCTGGCCAATCAGATTGGTGGCTCTATGACGTCACCCAACTGCCACTCTCTTCTTCTCCTCACCCGCAGCTCACCTTCCCCCTCGGCCTCATCCAACTGACACACACACACACCTCTTCACCCTGCTCACCTCCCCTCCATCACCCCCCCCAGCTCACCACCCCCCAGGCTCACCCGAGCCCCGGCCAGCAGCAGCATGCTGGTAGTGTCGCCACCGACACAGCTCCGCGCGGGGGGGACAGACAGTGGGCAGGCAGCCTCAGGAAGGACCCTCTTCCTCCTGCAACTGCCTCTGGTAAGATGCGGCGCTGAGTGGACAGGCAGTGGGCGGGCAGCCTCTGGAAGGACCCCCTTCCTCCTGCAGCTGCCCCCGGTAAGATGGCGGCGCCCAGCGGACAGGCGCTGGCGCAGGGTGGGGGGGGAGGGAGTCAGGAGAGAGGGGGGAGAGAAAGTCAGGAGAGGGGGGGAGAGATGGAGTCAGGAGAGAAGGGGGGGATACACACATACACACATACACACATACACACATACACACATACACACACTTATTAAGGTTATGGTGGGTAAATCAAGTGACAACAACCCTCCACAGTAAAGCATATAGCATCTGTAAATATTACTGTATATTCATTTGCATGTCTTAGACAGGTCTGCAACCCTGTCTTTCACCATTATCGCCCAGCACACAGCACTTGTACTGCAGCATGGGATTCTGGGAAATGACATGCAAATGAGCACACTCTGCCACCTTTTATCTCAAGCTCACATTACATGAACAACACTTAGCCAATACATGCTGCTTTACACACGCGCGGTCGGTATTGACGTGGCAGCCTTCCTTCTCGTGCGAGCAGCTGCTAGACCGCACGAGTACACTTCCCCTCCAAACCGGGCAGGCGCTTTCTGTGGTTACAAAGGGAGCGCAGGGTAAGGCAGGGCTTTGCATGTGTACTTAGTTTAGTGGCACCAGTGTCCCTGACGGTGGAAGCACATTCATGAATATGTGCACAGGCATACCAACAGCCACACCATCTATAGGGACTAGACAGCCACTGCATTACTACTATCTCTATGTCAGCTGGCCCTTCGCAGTAGGACTGTAAGCAGCTGTCTGCTGGGCGTTTCTCAATAGGGATCCTACTACCATCATATGGGGTGAATGAGTATGTTACAGCATGGACCCGATTGAATTATGCACTGATTACCAGGGGCATAACTTCACTATACTGCCATAAGATTCTAGGGTTCCTGTTTAAGCATTACCCTCCTACAGTATATATTTTCCCTCCATAGCCCAGGTACCTGCCTATACTCCTGACAGGCTGTGCTAGCCCTCCCCCACCCTTGCTCTCAAATAAACAACCACAATCAGGGAACACTGCATATCAGCTCCCTTGGAACAATTGATCTAATCCACCTCAATTGTCTTCCATTCATCTAAACCCGGAGTGTCCTACATACTCACCCTAGGGTTTATATATATGTATGTCCTTGTTGGATTTTAAAACCCTTCATTTTAATTAGTTCAGCATTAGAGTACAAATTTTTAAGATTTTCACAATTCATTGTTCAGAGGTACTGAGTGCTACAGTGGGTTCTTTTCTCCCTGCTATTTACCCATTTCATGAACATCACTAGAATTTTGCATAAACCGCAATATACTGTATACAAAGCAATGTGACTTTATGTTTATTTGCTTCCATGTTGGAGTTTGTAATGTACATTGACCCTTAATGCTTTGCAAATCATACTATTTCTCTCTTGCTAACTATAGGTTCCTACATCCATATGCAGTGAGAGATGCCCTCCAGGATACAGGAAAGCTCCTCAGAAAGGGCAGCCAGTCTGCTGCTTTGACTGTATGTTAGGTTCAGGAGAAGAGTTTAGCAATGAAACAGGTAAATAACAGTAAAATGTGTAGTACTTGTTTCCTCTCACACCTGCTGTATCGTACACATACAGTATGTCTGTGCTACTAACCTTCTGAACTAATACTTTAAATACATTAATACTGCACTACATAACATAAAGTACAGTATCACATTTGTAATGGAGTCATGGAGACATTGACATTAACAGTCTACACAACAAATGACACATCCAGAAATTCTTCAAAGTCTTCGATATCATTTACCGGTTTAACTTGAAGTTCCCAATTGCAGCAATAGCATGATTTTCCACACTGGTTAAATTTAACATTGTCAGGCAGTGTTGAGTAGCTCAATACAACATATGCCTCCAAGCTGACACTCTCAGTCCAAGAGAGTTGTGCTGACTTATGTCATCAAAAGCACAAAAGCACAGTGAAGAACAAACTTCTAGAATGAATAAAGGAAAATGTAAAAAAAAAAAAAAAAATGATTTACACTGTCAGGATGCTCTCTGCTCTAACACCTCAACATAATCAATGTAAATACTTACAATTTTCATGTGTTAACCATTGTTCAACTTGGGATCTTCATTCATCAATCAATCATTCAGCATGACTTATAAAGACATGGAACCCCAGTTTAAACTAAAAATGATCTTCCATTAACACAATATCCCCATTTAACACAACATAGCCCTGATCATCCCTTACTTGACCAGTTTCTGTGTGACATTAGATGTATATGGCCATATTAAAGAAAACAATGCTTATAACATATGATATTTCTCTGCATTTAGATTCAACAAGCTGTATGAAATGTCCTGATGGAATGTGGCCAAATGAAAAGCATGATGGCTGCAGGCTTAAATCCCTGGAGTTTCTGTCCTATGAAGACCCGTTAGGTGGCACGCTGGCCGCTCTCTCAATCGTGGGTGCTCTCCTCCCTCTGAGCATCTTAGTGATTTTCTTGAAAAACTCTGAAACTCCAATTGTCAAAGTTAATAATCGGGGCCTCAGTTATCTCCTCCTTATTGCCCTAACTTTTTGCTACCTTTGCTCTTTATTGTTCATCGGTCATCCTCTCAACATAACCTGTATCCTCCGACAAATTACATTTGGGATCAGTTTTGTACTGTGCATTTCATGTGTTTTGGGGAAGACCATCATGGTGGTGATTGCCTTCAAGTCCACTCAGCCAAAGAGCAACAGACCATTATGGCTAAATTCTAGAGTGCCAAACACACTGGTACTTGTGTGCACAGCTATACAATTGATTATATGTATTAGTTGGATTGCTCACTCTCCCCTTTCCAGAATATTGACAGAACATCTAAGCTAGGAACAGTAATTGTTGAATGCAATGAGGGAGCACTAGTGGCCTTCTGGTGTATGCTGGGATATATGGGACTTTTAGCCACTTTGAGTTTTGTAGTAGCCTATTTAGCAAGAAAGTTACCAAGCAGTTTCAATGAGGCCAAACTAATCACATTTAGCATGTTGATATTTGGTGTGGTTTGGGTTTCTTTCTTCCGTGCTTACCTCAGCACCCGTGGGAAATACATGTGGCTGTGGAAATATTTGCAATCTTGTCCTTGAGTAGTGGATTATTGGTATGTATATTTATACCAAAGTGTTACATTATCATCATGAGACCAGAGATGAACAACAAAGAATTCCTTACAGGAAAGAGAAAGGCTCAGAGAAATAAACTAAAAAGATGATCCATCTCAGTGGTTTACATTGTAACATGTAAATTATATTGTTGTTTCATTTTTCTCAACTAATTTATATATGATAAAATGGAGCATGTATAATGGACAGGGATTTTTGTGTTTGTAAATAAAGTTACTACAGTAGGTGTATATTTAAAACCACAAAACAATACCATTCTACCTCTAATTGTATTAGTTACTGTACAGTAGGTGCACTAGGGAAATTGTGAGTCAACAAGATAACCCTTCAAGGTAGAGAAATATCCACAAATTGCATGAACATGTAATAGGGTATGTCCAGCTGTTCCTGTTCCTCCCCAAATAGTGTGTCTGCTATGTAAGTCCTGTTAAGATCCCAGCATTAGCAAGTTAATCTGCGGGCCCTTGACCCACCTTCCTGCTTCCCCAGAAAGTGAAGGAAGGTTGGTGGTGTCTCATGGCCTGTGTACAACCCCTTGAATGTGGGTACAGTCCATGAGCCTGCCCCTTCCAGATGTTTCTAAGGGGAGTAAGCTAAAGTTAGTCAGCCTTGAGAGGGTGAGGTTGTGTCACACCCTGCTCCTCCTGGAGAAAGGAGGATGAGTGTGTCCCTCTCTGATCCCTGGCTAGGGTGAAGGAGGGTGAGGTAATGGTGGGTGCTGTGATTCTTACCCATGGCGGGGTATGCTTGCTCGCTGGGCTGGCTAGCCTAAGATCACCTGGAGTAGAGCAGTGGGGAAATTAAGCACTGTCCAGAAATCCTGGGGCGTATGCAGAAGAGTATGCTGCTAAAGATGCTGATTGATGTTGTGAATAAAAATCCTGTAAAGATACCTCAGCCTAAGTTGTCAGTTTCTGGGCTGGAGAGGGATATGTGTGTAGTGATGGGTTATGACTCCTACACTCCTTGGAGCCATCACTTCTGGAGGCGCTGATACCACCAAGATGAACCCAGAGTCCTGTGCAAGCCAGTCATGTCCAATTCTCATAATAACCAGCAGACCACTCAGACCTCCTGCGAACCAACAGTGGAAGCACCACAACAGCGAGGTAATGTGCCCACTTCCACACAAAGGTCCCTACAGATGGACAGGACAGGCTTTAAGAGCAGCAGCAGGCAGCATCAGAAAGCAGAAGCAAGGGGCCAGCCCCCTGAGGCTACACAAGGGACCTTGGGCACCCAGTCGTGTTAAGGAAGGGGGAGAGTCACTCTCTGAAGCTGCACCAAGGAGGGGATCAGCCACCCTTACCGATAGAGACAGTGTTGAGGCGTACCCTGAGGGTAAGATACCAGGGTGCGTGGTTACCCTTCACCAACACACAGTCTATAGTGGGGACGTACATTGAGGCTATTCCAGGGAACGTGGTTAACCTTCTTAATCAGTTCGTGTACACACATAGTGGGACAGTTTACAAGCCAGGGGTTAGTAAGTGTTCCATGGGCAGAGAGTTAGCCAGGAGTTATTGCTTGCTCCAGATTCTCAAGAGTACACATTGTGGGACAGTGTATTAGCCTGGGGTTGGTACATGTTCCAGGGGCAGAACGCTAGCCAGGGGTTAGTGCTTACTCCATATTCTCAAGAGTACACAAAGTGGGACAGTGTATTAGCCTGGGGTTGGTACATTTATTTATTTATTTATAAATATTTTACCAGGAAGAAATACATTGAGAGTTACCTCTCGTTTTCAAGTATGCCCTGGGCACAGAGTTAAGATAAATAATACATGGTTACAAATACAGTTACATAAATGAACAGGGTATACATTATATACAAGACATTGCATGCACAGTTAAAGAAAATATATATTATGGGCGTATGAAACAGTTACAGACCAGATTAAAATGTGAGACAGCCTTAGATTTGAAAGAACTTAATCTGGTGGTTGATGTGAGAGTCTCTGGTAGGTTGTTCCAGTTTTGGGGGGCACGGTAAGAGAAGGAGGAACGGCCGGATACTTTGTTGAGCCTTGGGACCATGAACCGTCTTTTGGAGTCTGATCTCAGGTGATAAGTGCTGCATGTGGTAGGGGCGAGGAGCTTGTTCAGATAGCTGGGTAGCTTGCCCATAAAGAATTTAAAGGCAAGACAGGAAAGGTGAACTTTGCGCCTAGACTCTAGTGATGACCATTCTAGTTCTTTGAGCATTTCACAGTGATGTGTATTGTAGTTGCATTGGAGAACAAAACGACAAATTGAATTGTAGAGGGTGCCAAGTTTGCTAAGGTGGGTTTGAGGTGCCGAGTCATATACTATGTCTCTATTGTCAATAATTGGCATTAGCATCTGCTGTGCGATTCGCTTTCTGACCAGGAGACTTAGGGAGGATTTGTTCCTGTAAAGTACCCCTAGTTTGGCATAGGTCTTGGTTGTCAGGGTATCAATGTGCATTCTGAATGTTAAGTGGGAGTCAAACCATACGCCCAGGTATTTAAAACTAGTGACGGGTTAGGGTGGTGATAGCGTTGGTTCTAATCAGGAGCTCAGTCCCTGGAAGCTTTAAAAATTTAGTCTTGGTCCCAAATACCATTGTCACAGTCTTGCAGTGTTTAAAAACAGTTTGTTTTGGGAAATCCAGTTTTCTAGTCTCAAAAAGTCAGACTGAAGTATGTGTTGAAGGTCAGAGAGGCTATGACTGTGTGCATATAGGATTGTGTCATCTGCATACATGTGTATTGAGGCTTCCTTACAAGCTGTGGGAAGATCATTAATGAACACTGAGAAGAGTAGGGGCCCCAGAAAAGAGCCTTGCGGGACACCACAGGTGATATCCAGGGGGTTGGAGTTAGAGCCAGAGATGGACACGTTAGGATATTCCTTATAGGTAGGACTGAAACAAGTTTAAAGCATACTTCCCTATTCCACAGTTCTGGAGTTTGTTAAGCAGGTTAGTAATCTGGGTCCAAAAAAAACTACCTTCATTTATCAAGTGTCGCCTTATGGTAAGTTATATCCTGCACTAAGCAGAGAACACAAATCACAATGTTGCACTTGAAAAAGTCTCGGCCACACTCTCACATATTATGATATGAAGGGTATTGTGAGATTATTATAAAGAAAGGTTACTCAGAGTTTGTATAAGAAAAGGTTTATCATTTATTGTATCACAACAATATTCAGAAATATCAGAAATATCAAAAATAGCAGAACAAGCTTCTTATAAGCTAATGGCTAACAGTTACAGTATGTTACCAATCCATTCCTAATTTATGCAGAGATTATAACTAGATATGCATTGTAAATACTCACAAACCACAAAGTATGGACACATGACACGTGACACACGTACGCAGCAGATAATGCACCCTATAATAGGTTTGCCCGACTCCATGTTAGCGAGAGAGAACCGAACTTAGGTGTGAAGTCACACAGATGAGACTTGAGCTGGGACTGGCTGACCTATCGTAATATCTTTTGGTTTGTGAGTATTGACAATGCATATCTAGTTATAATCTCTGCATAAGTTAGGAATGGATTGGTAACATACTGTAACGGTAGCATTAGCTTAGAAGAAGCTTGTCTGAGATTTGATATTTCTGAATATTGTTGTGATACAATAAATGATAAACCTTTCTTATACAAACTCTGAGTAACCTTTCTTTATAATAATCTCACAATACCCTCCATATCATAATATGTGAGAGTGTGGCCGAGACTTTTTCAAGTGCAACATTGTGGTTTGTGTTCTCTGCTTAGTGCAGGATATAACTTACCATAAGGCGACACTTGATAAAGGAAGGTAGGTTTTTTTGGACCCAGATTATGGCGCCCCAACGTGGTTAATTACTCATGAGTTGTATAATAAATCTTACGTTACCCATTTAATCTTGAAAGTACACGTGTATGCAATTTCCTCTTTATAAAAGAGAAGGTACAATTTTCATTATATATATATATATATAGTATATCATGGCTGTTACGGATTTTGCACGAGTTGCAGATCTGAATGTTTTAATGAGGAGTCAGTATCAGAAAGATCTGATTAACGGTGAAACTCTGGCATTTGAAATTCAATTTGGCCCGTGGGGACCTGGGACAAGACACTCCTACACCACAAACTACACCACAAACTACACGCTTTGAACAGCAAGCTCGTAATGAGGGTGCAGTGTCCAGATATAATCTGAGACAATACATTAAAACTCCTGACAGATATGGGCAAGGCAAGACTAGCGAAATTAAATTTCGTGACAAGCGTACAGGTTTTGCTACGCAGACTTCAGGATTGACAAATAGCCAACGTGAGGTTAAGCAAGCTGCAGCAGCGACACCGGCGACCACAGAGAAAGTTTGTTGGAAGAGATAACTCACTTTCCTGCAGACCTCCTCTTTGAGGAATGACAAACTTAACGTTACACATTCACTACAAGGGAAAAGATTATACTGGCCTATTAGACACACGACATCTCCCTTGTAAGAACTGATATTTTAATAGATGAAAATTATGTACACGACATCACGATACAAACAATTGAAGGAAATGGCACTTATCCTTCATATTATTTAGACTTAAAAATTAATGACAGAAAGGTTTCTATTGAATTAGTTGAACATGACAGATTAGATTGTGACTTTCTAATAGCATACAAAGATGTGGCTTCCTTCTTTACAATAAAAGAGGAAGTTACAGAAAACCGCAAGCAGACGGAATTGACTGTGAAATTTGACTTGGAAAAAATTATCACAGATCAATGTAATGAAAGTGCTTTTAATGCTAAAACAAAATTGTATAATTGGTTAATGACACACAAATATATTTTTCAACAATGGGAAAATCAGGTGGGATTAAGAAAAGGAATTGTACATAATATTAATACATGTTCTACACTTCCAAAGAAACAGGCACAATATAAAATTAATCATGCCGCCTTACCAAGCATACAAATTGTAATCAATGATTTGCTTAAACAAGGAGTACTGCTTGAACAGTATAGCCAAATGAATACTGCAGTATATCCAGTACCTAAAAAAGATGGTTCATGGCGAATGGTGTTAGATTATAGGGAAGTGAACAGTCACACCTTCAGTGACAGCACAGAACACACATTCACCTTCAATCTTAAACGGATTACAGCGTAAACGCTTTAAAACTACATTTGACCTAAGCAACGGGTACTTTTCTCATCCAATCACGCCTGAGAGTTATTGGCTAACTGCATTTACCTGGCAAGGTAAACAATTGGTTTTTACACGCTTACCACAAGGTTTTGTAAATAGTCCAGCTTTATTCACTGCAGACGTAGTCTCACTATTGTCTAAATTTGACAATACAGAAACTTATGTTGATGACGTTTATCTATCACATGACACAGAAGAAGAGCATTTTAAAGCTATGACAGAAGTGTTAATTACATTGACAGAAGCAGGTTACCTTGTTTCCTTAAAGAAATCTCAGCTTGCAAGAGAAACTGTGACATTTTTAGGCTTTGAAATAGCTGAAAATGGCAGAGGTCTCTCTACTAATTACAGAGAAAAAGTTTCCAACATCAGTGTTCCAAAATCACTAAAACAGTTAAGAAGCATTATTGGGTTACTGAATTTTTCAATGACGTTTATCCCAGATTTTAATGTACTGATTGAACCATTACATCACGCAACATCACGCGAGATTAAGTCAGAGCAGACTAGACCGAAAACACCTTTTAAATGGTTACCAGTGGTGGATGAGGCATTGCGAAAGTTATTAGCAGCAGTTAATGATGCTTCCTACTTAGCGCAGCGCGACCCAACAAAACCATTGTCAGCTTATGTAAACATTTCACCTCTAGCTGCATACATTAGAATTTACAATGCTATGGAAACAGTACCAATTACATTATTATCTTATGTATTTACAAACACAGAGAAGAGATATTTGCCGCTTGAAAAACTATTATCAGCGATTACACTCACAGTGCTGAAATCACGTGATTTGGCACAGGGACAGGATATCTATATATACACTTCAGTAGCTTATAAAGTGTCAAGTGTCAAGTGTCATGATTAACTGTATCCAAAGCATTTGCAAAATCTAGGTATACTGCACCAGTGAGTTGTCCCCATTCCATTCCACACTGGATTTCATTGCAAACTTTTAGCAGGGTACTGTAGTTACGGTGGAGTGTTTGGGATGAAAGCCAGATTGGAATTGGCTAGGGAAATTTGTCTTGGTATACTAATTGCTTAATTGGGAGTGGACAATTTTTTCCATGACTTTCGATAGAATTGGGAGAAGTAAGATTGGCCTGTAGTTTGAGACAGTGTTTTTGTCCCCACTTTTGAAGATTGGGACAACTCTGGCAGTTTTCCAGGTCTTAGGGATATGGCCTGCAGACAGGATAAAGTTGACTATGGAAGCAATTGGTTTGGCAATGGCTGGGGCACCAAGTCGTAGGAACCTTGATTGTAGTAAGTCAAGTCCGCATTGGCTGCTTAATGTTAGTTTGAGGAGCGCTTGTGTAATCTCCTCTTCAGATACTGGGCCAAATTGAAAATTGTGGGCAGCGTTAGGTGGGGCTATGTGGGTACTCCCAGGATGAGATTCAGGTTTGTGGTTTGGGCTGCGTTTCGCTAATAAGTTAGTGGCACACCCCACAAAGTAATCATTGAATGCTTTTGCAATGTCAGTGGGGGTTGTCAGAGTAATATCCCCCTTAGTGATATTACTTGGTTGTTGATGGTTAGGAGGCTGGAATATATAGTTGATAACCTTCCAGAAGTTAGCCGGGTTTGATGTATTTTGGTGGAGATTGTCAGAGTAATATTGTGCTTTTGCGTGCCTTGTTTGCCTTGTGCACATGTTCCGCAGGCATCTGTAGTGATTGAGATCCTTGGTAGTGCCAGTTACTTTGTAGCTTTTCCACAAAGTATCCCTGAGCTGGTAGAGTGCAATAAGGTCAGTTGTAACCCATGGAAGGTGGGCCCCCCGTACCCTTATCTTGCGTAGTGGAGCATGGGTATCGCGTTTTAAGAACTCGGATTGGAAATAGTCGAGCGCAGAATCAGGGTCGGGAATTAAATCAATTCTGTGCCATGGGCAGTTAGTAAGGTCATCCAGAAACTGTTGTGGGTTAAAGTTTTTAAATGTTCTAATGAGGAGAACTTTAGGGCTTGATTGGGGCGGTTTAATTTTCCTTACACAGTACACTATTGCATGGTCACTGAAAATGTCAGGAAGGATGCCAGAGGATTGGATTCTGCTGGGGTTTGAGGAGAGAATCCAGTCTAGCAAGGAATGGTTATGCGATTTCAGGTTTGTCCGTGTGGGTTGGGAAATGAGTTGTGATAGGTTAAGTGACTTGAGTTGTATCTGGATGTTGTGGTTTTTAGGGTCAAGCCAATTGAAGTTGAAATCCCCAAGAACTTGCAGCTCACTCTTCTTATTCAGAGGAAATGGAGCCAAGAAACTGGGTGATATCAGTCAGGGATTGTAGAGGAACTTTAGGGGGCGGTGGATGCCAGCGAGCAAGATGGGCTTAGAAAAGAGAAGGCAGATTTTGCCAACTAGAATTTCAAAAGAGGGTGGACTTGGGAGGCAATATAACAGTGTAAATTGTAAGGTGTCTTCCATATAAAATAACACCCCTCCTCCTCTCTTTGACCTATTTCTCTTAAAAATGGAGTATCCCTGAATGGCGATATTTGCATCAGGGGTTTTAGGGGTTAGCCATGTTTCTGTAAGAATGATGGCTTTGGGTTTATGCATAAGGCACCATGCCCTTAGTTCGTCCAGTTTGGACAGCAGGCTCCGAATATTTATATGGGCGATAGATAGCCCTTTTTGGAATTTAAAGGTGGAATTCTCAGGGGCATGGGACAGAGTTGAAATGGGAGGACCTGGGTTAGGTTCAATATCACCTGCTAAAGAGAGTAATAGTATGAGTAGAAATTTGGGTAGTTGTTTGCAAGTTGTAAATTTGTGGTGTTTGGCATTCAAGTGAGAAGTGGTTGGTGTGCTGGTTTTTAGAGTTCTCCACCAACATTCAGTAGATAGTGCAAGGCTTTTGAGTAGTCCAGGGTGTATGGTGATGTTGGGTGTGGGCCAGGATGGAGGAGTTTGTAGTGTATAGAGGGAGTAACATCTTCATGAGGCCAAGAGAAAAAAAAAAGTTAAGATACATAGCAGCAAGACATCCTCTCAGTAAAGAAAGTGATCAGCGGCACTGCTTTGAAAAAATGGCAAAAAGGCTGGACTGTGCAAAAAATATATATAAGCCTTTATTGATTCATGGCAAACATGGATAAAAAAAGGGGAGAAAGAGTTTTGCTGATCTAATGGACTTTTTATATTCCTGGAGTGAATCTCTGCAGCACAGGGAAAGTTGAAGGGGCTCCACTCTTTCAAGATTGCTTAAGATACATAGCAGGTTCATTATGCCAGAGGTAGGCAGTTCTGTATGGAGCTGTTGTGAGCAAAGTGAGTGTGTGCAGACTAAACAGCAGGGGTGTGCCTGTTCCTTGTCAAATGTTTTGCTGCATTGCAATGCTAGAGTCAATTCAGGGTTTCAGTGGGCTGAGTGGGTGTGGGAGGTATTTTGTACAGTCAGTTTTGGGAGAGGCTGCAGTGAAATAAGTTGTAAAGGGGTGGGGGGTTAAAATATGCAGGTTTACAAGTATGGGATCAAAGTGTGGTCATATAAGCTTACTTTTTGTTGCCCTGCGTAAGAGAGTTTGCATAAAGATGCAGTCACCAGTCACCTCTAGTCAAACTATATTCTAACTATATATTGTCACTTAAAATAATCACTTTAAATGCATCACTCTTAAGATGCCAATGCTACCCTGCCAATGCAGGGGGGGGTATTTGTTTTATACATCTAAAGCAGTCACATGTCCTTCCCCCCATCCCAATAAATCAGCTTGTTCCAGTTGGTCAATTAGCAGCACACAGTCAAGAGGGGGGGGGGGTGGAAAACAGGACTTGCAGACCAGGGACATACATGTTCCAGGGGCAGAGCACTAGCCAGAGGTTAGTGCTTGCTCCAGATTCTAAGATGGTGTCCACCGCTAGGGTTTGTGCACGTGCGTAGACTACATTCCAAAATGGCACTCCCGCCAAGCAAAACGGGACTGCGTGGGCTGCAGTGAAAAGGTGCAGAAAATTGCAAAAGAAAGTTGCAAGCTTTCGGTGCCAAGCAAAGGTACCGCCCTGTGAGCTGATTGGCCTAGGACAAAGCCAAGCCCAGCTAGTGATTGGAGCCCCACCTCTAACATTCACCCAGGGGAGGAGCTAGTGCGGACCAGCCAATCGAGGCTGTTGTGGGAGATGGGAGGAGTTTGCAGCGCGGACCTCAGAACCATTCCACTGAAGGAAGAGTAAGAGAGCAGAGCTATTGAAAACAGTGAGGCTTCACTACACTAAAATGGCTCTCTCTACTGAATGTGCTGAATTAGAAGCGACTAATTACTCTCTCCCTGGCAGTTGCCTTGCGGTGAGAGTGGGAGGAAGATTCCACCTTTGTGTTTGCTGTCGCATGCCTGGAGGGCCCTTTGGCCTAAAAGCGCGGTGCCAACACTGTGGCACTTATTTTATGTGGCCGGCTAGCCCAGTGCCCGCAGAAACGTGCCTGTCACCAGCGCGAGGTTCCGGGGACTCCAGAACGACCACCAGCATCAGACGACGTCGAAGGAGTCCGTCGACTGCCTGCGGAGAAAACGCTGGACAGGGTACTCTGCAGGCTTCTGGTCAGAACCAGTGATGATCAATGGGAAGCGCAAACATGTGGAAACAAAAAATATATCTAATGGTGCAATATTGTTATATAACAGGTAAGGTGTCTTCTCAAGGTCTAAGGATAATATACTCACAAAAGTGAGGGTGAATCAGTGTTTGTAATGGTATCTTTAAGTTGTGCCTCTTCAGTTATGAGGAATCAACTTCAGCAATGGTGTACAGATGAGTCCCTTAAATGGTTAAACACAGAGAAACAAACATAGTGCGATCTGGATAAAGCTGTATTACAGTGGTAAGTATATTACAATACACTCCTATGATGTATGATGTTTTTAGGCATTTAGATACACAATCGATCTCGCCTCCGGTTTCTTTCAACTTTCTGTTTCCTCTCTACTCGGCGTGCGTCTCACGGCTGCATTCCAGCAGATGTGGATGTGACGCCAGCCAGGCTGGGGGGTTCCGGTTGGCGAAGTGGCTGTGGATCACCTTCACTCTACGCGTTTCACCTTTCTCGGTTTCTTCAGGACTCCTAATTGGTTTTAAATGTTAATACAGTGTTAACACGTGTTTTTATTTAGAATTAGAGCGACACTATTGATATATATTCTTTGTTCTGGTCAGAACCAACTGTCTCCTGTCAGGGTGATTGTGGTGGGGACGATCCTGTAGAGAAGGCCATGCTCTATGTGGTACTTGTCCCATTCCCTCATGATGACCGTGACTGTGTCGGCAGTAGTACGCATCACCAAGGAGGGGTTGTTCTGTTAGATGGCCTGGCATATAGCTCTAGCCACCAGAACACGCATCTGGTACTGTTCCAATTCTTTCCATTCTAGGATGGTGTCCTGGGTGATTGACATGCCTTCTGGATGGCAGTAGGCGCCGGGGAGTGCCTTGGATTGGTGTCCCAATGAGTTGGCTACTCTTAACTCTGAGAATGCCACCTTGTACTGTACTATTGTGGCCGTCGAGCACTGTAACGCATAGCTCACCACAAACGAGGCGCGACCGAGGGGCTGAGGAAGGGATTGGTATACAGTAGAGGCAATGTTTATTCTAACATTTGCCGTAAACTAGCCGGGTTACATTCAGGGTATGTGCTGGGTATGTTCTGGGCTAGTTTGAGGCACATTTAAGGCATTTCTGCATTGACTAACGACCCATAGGATTAACACAGCAGGGATCCCTGGCATTCCAATTCAGTTTGAATGGGACTGCCAGGGACCCCCGCTGTTAATCTGATAGGCCATTAATCAATGCAGAAATGCTGGGGCTAGTTTAAGGAAAGTTTAAGGCATGTATTCAGAATGTACCTGGGTGTTTCCTGGTTTTTTTGGGGAATTGCCACTGGTTTTTGTTCGAATAAGAGTTGCCTCTACTGTAGAACGCCGACCACAACCACGAGGGTGCATCTAGAGTGTAGGATAGTCTTTCAGGCCGGATCAGGGTAATAGAGGATAGCGTAAACGTGGTACTTGCCAGGTCTAGGAGTTTAGAGTAGCGATCGTTGGGGTACGTAGCCAGAGTCAGGATTGGAGAGAGTAGAGTAGTCGTAGAGCCAAAGCCAGGGTCACTGCAGGAGAGAGCAGCGTCATCGTATTCCAATGCCAGGGTTAGTGCAGAAGAGAGTACAGTCGTCATATCCAAAGCCAAAGGTCAGCGCAGGAGAATAACACAAGGTACAAGTTCCAGGCAGGATAAGGCAGCAAGGTAAATACAGACAGGCACAAAGTAGTGAGGTTCAGCGTCACACACAGTAGTTATGCTCGGCAAGCTATGGGAGTGCAGAGAGCATATTTAAAGGACCTCCCACCAATGGGAGGCATCCAGGAAGTGGGGCTGCGGTTCCTGATAGGCTGCTGGATCGTGCAGTTGCATCCTATTACACAGCCAATTGAGACAGCATCAGAATGTGCTCGCGCATCGCGCACAACCCGCGCATCACCCTGGTGACCCGGTCGTGCACCGTCATCGCACGACACCCGCGCCAGTACGGGAGTGGAGACCAGAGGCAGGACTTGCAGGAACAGAGGAGGAGCACTGACCACAGCCACGCCATGTAGTCCTGACGACAAGACGGGGGCCGGAACGAGGGGCGGAAACCGCAGACCGACGGGGAGACCGCACACCGCGTGTTGACGCCAGAGGAACGGGAGCGCGCACTGTGCCCAGAAACAGAAGAGGCCGACGGAACCTATGCAGTGCCCGCGCGACGCATGCAATTGCCACTGTTAGGTTGTCTCTCTTCAGTGCCACAGGAATCAGAAGAGTGAGCAAGGGTTAAGGGGACAGAAGCACCAGAAAGGCGAATCCTCACAAGCACATTGCCCGAATCCCAGGTCCAGGGATTTCTTTCCACGGGCCGTCGTCGGACGTTGCACTCAGTCCAGGTCATCTGGACAGAGCATCAGCTCTAATGTTTAAGGGCCCTGGTGTTATGGATTACAGGTATTTTCTGGCATATAATGCATAATGAATACAGGTCACAGGTACATATATACATAGTATCATTATAAGGCCTAGTATAGCTTAGAGTATACTGTTAAAATCCTGGCTTTCTTGTCTTAGAAATAATAGCTTGTTTTTGCTGAGCAGTGGCAGGATATTGGGACAGGTTACATAGACCTAAAAAGGGGAACTAACACCGGTAAACAGGCCGCGGTCTGCACGGTAACTTATGAAATATCATAGATCACTAACTGTAATTCCTAGATCGTAAACATCATACGTCACTAACTGTAATTTCTAGTCGTAAACATCATACGTCACAAACCACAGAGCATGGACACATGACACGTGACACACGTACGCAGCAAACAATGCACTCTATAATAGGTTTGCCCGACTCCATGTTAGACCAGAGAGAGAGAACCGAACTTAGGTGTGAAGTCACACAGATGAGACTTGAGCTGGGACTGGCTGACCTATCGTAATATCTTTTGGTTTGTGAGTATTGACAATGCATATCTAGTTATAATCTCTGCATAGTTAAGAATGGATTGGTAACATACTGTAACTGCTAGCCATTAGCTTATAAGAAGCTTGTTCTGATATTTTTGATATTTCTGATATTTCTGAATATTGTTGTGATACAATAAATGATAAACCTTTTCTTATACAAACTCTGAGTAACCTTTCTTTATAATAATCTCACGATACCCTCCATAATATCATAATATGTGAGAGTGTGGCCGAGACTTTTTCAAGTGCAACATTGTGGTTTGTGTTCTCTGCTTAGTGCAGGATATAACTTACCATAAGGCGACACTTGATAAAGGAAGGTAGGTTTTTGAACCCAGATTACTGGCTTGTACTTGAGGGTGAATTGGTAATTTAACAGGGCTGCTAGCCATCTGTTGCCAGTGGCATCCAGTTGGCAGATGTCAGAATATAGGTCAGCGAGTTGTTGTCTGTCCGGACCGTGAAGGAAACTCTGTATAAGTAATCATGGAGCTTGTCGACAACGCCCACTTGAGTGCGAGGGTATTGTGCCAGCTTGTTGACGGGATATTTTTGCTCGCAGGATGATACATTTTGGCTCACATATGCCACTGGGTGGAGACCAGAGGAGCACTTCTGAAACAGGGCAGCTCCCAGCCCATTGAAGCTTGAATCCACATGTAGTATAAACGGCTGCTCGGGGTCGGCGTAAGCCAAGACGGGTGCTTCCGTGATGCTTTTCTTGAGGCTGGTGAATGCTTTTTTGCAGGCGGACTTCCACTTGTCTCCAAAGGGTGTCCGTGCGGATGCGACCTTCTGCCGAGTTTCCTCTGGGTAGATCTTCTGGAGATTGTTGAAGACCTTGGCTTGACTGGAGTAGCCTTCTATGAAGTGGCGGTAGTATCCGCAGAATCACAGGAAGGACCGCAGTTCCATCAAGTTTTTTGGTCTGGGCCAGTTCACCATGGCTTCTACCTTAGCGGGTCAGTAGCTACTTCATCTGCGGACAGTATATGACCCATGCAGGTGACCGATGTATGGCAGAACAGGCATTTGTCCAGGGACAACTTCAGGCCTTCCTTACCCAATCTGTCTAATACCTTCAGAAGACGTTCCTCATGCTCTTCTAGAGTATTACCAAACACGAAGATATTGTCCAGGTAGACTAGGCATTCCCACAGATTCATATCTTCTATGGTCTTCTCCATCAACTTTTGGAATATTGCTGGGGCACCACAAATGCCTTGGGGCATTCGGGTGAACTGGTAGAGCCCGAGGGGGCAGACAAACACCGTCTTCTCCTGATCTCTGGTGCTCATAGGTACCTGATAGTACCCAGACCTCAGGTCCAGCACGCTGAACCACTAGCTTCCTGACAGGACGCTGAGGATCTCTTCTATCCTCAGCATGGTATACTGATCCTGTACGGTACAAATGCAGCAACGAGTATTAGAACTCTGCCTGGGTAGATTCTGGGACAGTCTCACAGTAAATGCCTCAACGTTGCTGCAACATAGCCTCAAAATTTCTTTGAGATTTTAATGGCCCATAGGATTAACACAGCAGGGGGTCCCTGCAAACTGAATGGGACTGCAGGGATCCCCCGCTGTGTTAATCCGATGGCCCATTAAGAATATCACAGAAATTTTGAGGCAATGTTGAGGCATTTACTGTGAGGCTGCCCAAGAATCTCCCATGAATTTCTCAGGTAAGTGTTCTAATAATGGTAGCTGCATCAGTATGATGGTTCAGGGTCTGGTAGTCTACAATCAGGCGGACTAACCCATTCATCTTGTGTACCACCACGATCAGGAACGTATAGGGGCTACGAGACTCTGTTACAATGCCCACCTTCTCCATCTCCTTCTGGACATCTCTCACATCTTCCACATCTCTGGGAGCGATGCGTTTGGAACCCTCCCGAAATGGTGTGGCATCATTCAGCCGTATCGTGTGCTGAGAATTCTCGTAACAACCCACATCCATCTCGCTGATGGAGAACACATCCCGGCGCTCCTCTAATTTGGCACTTAGCCGCCTCTTCCAGTCTGCGGACAGGGTCGATTCCCCCAAGTCGAACTGTAGTCCGACCGGCTCTTCTTGCATGGTAGCGGCGTTCACATGGGCCCGAGATTCCATGGGCGTAAACTGGGTATATCCGACATACTGCTTGACCGACGTCAAACCGTATGGAGTGAGGCGAAATGTTCTGTATCGCCATTTCGTAGCGACCAGGAAGGGCAGTCTTCCACTCGTTCATCTCTGGTACTACCCGGAACCCAATTTTGGCGTCCTCTTCGGTAGTAGTCTCTAAGGAGAAGTACCAATCGGCGTCGTCATGTTGCATGTAGCTTGGCGTTGAACCATGTGCTTAACTCCCCCATGTAGAATCTCAGTCAACCCCTTCTCTAGTTTGAATAATTGACCGAATACTGGGCGGAGATCCTGTAGCACTCTTCTTTGAGGAATGGTTAGATCTGTAGGGATGATAGGGGTAATTCACCTGCCTGTTGCAGATATGCTCGGATCAGAGACCACGCCACATCGGCGTTGGTCCCCAGTATGATGGGGGAGCTTGGAGGGTCCCGGGACTTGGACATAGTAGCGCCTCCATGTCCATGGGGTGGATCTTGTTGGTGTTCAGTTGTGGTATGTCCAACCGTACTTGAACCACACCATCAATGAGGTAGCCTTCCTTGCTGAAGCACCATTTTTTCATCTTCTCCGCCGACTGTATGGGCACGTGTTTGAGGTGCGAGTCATAGAAGGGTCAGTAAATGATGGTCAATTGTGACCCCATGTCCAGCAGTGTGGAGACGTATATTCCTTCCACTAGGATGCGTATGATACTCCCCTGTAGGCGTACAGTTGGAGTGCCTCCTCGGGTCTGTGTGGTGGGGCACCCTCCTGGTATGGGGAGGACTGTTCTGTTTGCACTGTGAAAGCCATAGCTCCCGGAGTGGAGGTTCTTGACCTCAGACAATCCTTGTCAAAGTGACCATCCTGATCATAGGTGAAGCAGCGGCAGTATCTGACTGTCTTTAATTTAGATTGGGCACCCCATGTCTGAATATCAGCAGCGCCTCCAAATGTAGCCCCCTTTCCCCCTTGTCTAGGTAACTATGCATGCTGAATACATGTTTAGTGTACAGGATGCCTAATCCTCCGCCACTGGGAACCTGGGGGGATAGCGTTATATTGGAATGCCATGCCTCCACCTGGGAGGGTTCCCAGCCCTGCAGGATAACCCCTCTCAGGAACCAATGTAGTCAATGAATAAAGATACACACACAATGGTATGACTACTTATCTTTACTAACATATATGTTTAACAGCACAATAACAATAATAACTACCCAGGGTGGGTGTCCACCAAAGAAAATAAGGTGCTTGGCACCAATACCCCTGGTGTCCTCCCCAATGAGTTTCAGTCCCACCCAAGTGTAGGGAGTAGCGCTACCCCTGTGGACCATTGGTGCACTTTACATCCCTTGTCACTCCTGTACCCAGGTACCGCTGAATGAGCAAAAAGGATCCGCCTGATCTCACGATGTCTGCTGAATCCTCTCCTCTCTGATCCACATAGTTGTCCGCCTCTTGAGGGAGCTCCAGCTGTAGGGTGTCCCTTAATGTCTAGAGTTGCCTGTAGTCTGATCCCAAACCGGGCAGCAGCTCACTGCGTGGCGTCTCTTCGCTGATGCTACACCTGACACTATAAGGCTAAAGGGTCACTGTCTGGGGTCTTCCCTTTAGCAGCCACAATCTAAAAGGGGACTTAGGACCTAGCTGGGATCTAAGGGACAAACCAAGTCCTAGTCCAGGGAAGCACTGCTCCCTGGACACTACCTCAATGGTTCTCCCCTTTTTCCAACTGCCAGTAACTGCCAGTAACTCCAGCAACTGCCTGTGTCAACATTCTAACTGCAGGTCCCTCAGGTTCGTGGGACATATAGTCCCTTGCGGAGCCTCTCCTAAGATTTCCGCCGCAACTCTGGGGACTGCTAATGCGCGAACTACAAGATGGCAGCCCCCGCTTGCCGGGTACACCGAGGAGCTCCGCCGCTCCCATTCACCGCAGCCTCCCAGGCACCGGAGACATGGCTACATATATATACAGCGACAGGGGCAGCAATGACAAAAAAGGAAATAATAATTTACTAGGATAGAGAAACATTTGTAAGGAGAATATGATTTATCCTGGTTCTGATGGCCTAGTTGCATAATTTCAGGCCCAGAGTGTATTAACTATCTTGCTATTTTACTAAAATGTCTTCGATAGCTGAAATTATTTCTGAAATAACTTCTGTTTACAAAATTGGATGTAGAAGTCTGGAACAAACATGTCAGATTCCACAATTAGTGGAATGAACACAAGATTATGTGTTTATAGTTTTGATAGGCACCAGGGGCCCGCAGTTCCTGGGCTTTGATTCCAGAAATCTGTTTACTGAATTCAAACTATATACGTTGCTCTGTGCGCAAGCTTAGTCAGACCCTCGCATATGGCATGAGATAAGCTTGGAGGCTTTGCATGCAGAACAAACATGAGACCAGAAGGCTGCAACTACCAGGAATGGGGTTCCACTGAGGGTCTACATGTGAAATCATGGTTGCAGTAAGACCATGAAGTGTTTAACTGAAGCTAAGTAACCAATAAATAGTATTTGACTAACAATACAGTAGGTGTTGGTGTGTTCATGTGTTTGTGAGTGAGACAAGAAATCCGATCTCTGTCAGTGAAATAAGTATTTCCCTGTCAATATACATATAGATAAAGATGGGGAGATATAAAGGGGACCATTTCAGCCATATACATACTAGTACAAACGAAGGCTATTATTATCCTACCCCATCATGCATGACTATCCTTAGCTGGCTCAGAGGACAACAAGTACAGGTAATAATGATTTTATAATTATACAGTTATAATTATGGTCTTGCAATATTATGTGTATGGTGTGACAGGGTCGCTGTAAAATCATTGCATTATAAAATGTCACTGTAAGACCTGATTCTTAACTATATCATAAAGGAAGACGCATCCATCCAAGATACACTATGCTGCTATTGGGAATCCTCTGGTACCAGTATACTAAGCTTTTATTTAGAGATTTACCGCTTCAATTTAAAAAGGAGTATAGAATATTGATGACTTGCAAGATGACAAGTTTAAAACAATATTTGTAATATTGTACAGGATTTAAAAAAATGCATGAAAAAAAAAAAACCCAGAAGTGTCCGTTATCAAGTTCTTAAACAAGATTCCTAATGTATCTACTTCCATACATGTAACAAATTGCACTTTTAGCTTTATTCAGTGGATTGAGGTGTCTTGTTAACAGAATCTGAACTGAGGAGCTATTGATTTTAATGCTGTTATAATTTATGTTATGTTGGTTTCAAGAAAAATATTCTAAAAAGCAGAAACAAATCTGTATTCAGGTTAATCATTTACCCAAAGCTTGCTTTAAATGTTCTGTGGATCCCAAAACTACTTCCAGTACTTCATACTTTTTGTTTCCACTGTGAATATAATTACTGTTTGCATGTTACAAAAATGTTGATTTAAAAATCTTATTGCAACTTAACAGCACTTTTTCTCATTTTGTTTAGGTCAAATATTGGGATTTATATGTATTTCAGTTTTGAAATAGACAATGTCAATCTTCTAGTAGCAATAAATTAGTACTTTCAAAGTAAAAACAAATGTATTATAGATACATACAGTATAGATATAGTGTATACTATCTCCATGATAGGTTTATCCTATATATATATATATATATATATATATATATATATATAGTATTGTTGTACAAAGTGTAGGCGATTTAGAATATCGTGCAAATTACAATAAGTGTTGGAGAAGTGAAATAGGAAAGACCTTTTATGTTAGAATCTCTGTAGTGTGAACATGTATGTACATTTACTGATGGCATATATGCTAACCAGCAAACTAGGTACAATGTACAAATGATAACAGTGAAGTCACAGAGAAATGGTTATACTGTATATAATATAATATTAATGTTGGATGTCTGATGAAAATCACAGTAACATTTCACTTTGCTTTAGAATTTGTCTCTTCAATAGGGGAATACTTGATCCTTTTGGTTTCTGTTCTGCCGCGTCACTCATTGGACTGGCTATTGTTTGTTTTTTAGCTGGGCTATCACCAAAGCTGATGCTGACTGCAGGTTACCCTCAGCAAATCTGCACGTTTATGAAAAGGAAGGAGACATTATTTTTGGAGGACTTATTCCAGTGCATCTGCGTCCTGGCAACATCAAAATAACCTTCACAGAGAAACCTGCATCAGTGAAATGTGACAAGTAATGTAGCGTGTCCTAATAATATTAAATCAAATGATGCCTTTGTACACATTGCTGTGTATATGTTATAGCTCGCAGTGTAATAATTAATCCTCACTAAGGTTTAAAGTCTTGGATTTCTTCTGAATAATTTTTTTTTGTATTTCAGTTTTGAATTATTAACATTTTCTTCATACAGTATGAATTTAGCATAGTATAAATCAAATTTTTTAAAAACTTGCTAAAGAACATTATTTAAATAAAAAAATAGACATTTATACTTGAGAAATAGCTCTAGGAAAATAAAATATTGATTAAAATTATTGTCTTATTTTAGTGTGGACCTGTGATTATCTCATTTCATTTATATGCATTACTTTACATTGCTATTCATCAGCTGGCTATTTAGAAAACTGCAGCTGATAAAAATAGAATTCAAATAGTAAACAGACATACTAAATACAGCATATGCAATTTTCATTAAAATATTGATAAGTTGTCACTTGTATGTTCAGATGTTCCACAGAAGAAAAATAGGATGTCATAAACCAAATTATATTCAAAGGACTGCACTGTATTAAAGGTTTCCATTTACATCCCAAACTCACAAAACCCTAGATTCATTAAGCTCTATTTAAGTAATAATCCCCTCAGAACAGGGCATTGCTGGCCAATAATGCCCTGGCTGGGTTAAAGTCTCGGGATTCAACTCATCCAGCCAGGGCAATATTGGCAAGTAATCCCCTGTTCTGAGGGGATTATTACTATGACCAGGGAGGCGTGAGCTCCCCCCCTCACCTAGCATTATTTCTATGAAACGTACCAAATAAAGAGAGGACACAGTCTGGAGGTAAAATTTATTAATAATAAATAAAATTAATAAAATTTATTAATAATAAACATAATCATAACTGAGGTAGCGTGCTGCCCGTCCGCGCCAGAAAGTGCTCGGTGCTGGGCAATGCAAGAGGGGGCACCCGGAAGTACGTCCCGGTGACCTGCCCCCTCGCTTCAACCTGCTTTACCAGCCCCGAGCCCCCTCTGGCAGGACAAGCACCTACCCCCCCCCCAAATGCCGCCACCGACAGGCCTGTTTAACCCCTTAAATCAGGCCCGTGCCGCCATAACCTCGCTGCCTCCCGACCCCTTCTGCCAAACTCGGCTGCCGCTTTATTGGGGTGCCTTTCCCGCCGAGGCGCCATATTCTTTACCGAAATTGGCGTTCGCGCCCTCCCCCTTCACCCCTTTACTGTCCTTCTTATAACATTTGGACTTGGGGTGCTGGCCCCCGCACCCGGCGCAGCTATGCTGGAAATGACAATTGGGGAATCTGCACTTTGACTCGTTAAAACCCCAGCATATGCCCGACTGTTTAACGACTGCGCGTCCCCTTCCTGCTGGCCGCGCGAACCATTCCGAACCCTCCTGTGTATTGTTACTGCTCCTTGCGCGCCTGCCCCGCGAGAGGTTGAACCTCCTCCCCCCGAAATGTGATCTAAGTATAAGTCGACGTCCTTACGGTCCCACGTAACCACCTCTTTATTCTCCTGCATACTTTGCCTGAATTCCACGTCGTATGTCCACCATCCCATCCCCCCATGTTTTTGAAAAGCCTTCCTGATGATGTCCTGATATTTAAACAGCGCGGTGCATAAATGTGGCTGCTTCTCCCCCACTACGCCTGCCAATATCCCGAACGCTTGCACCCAGTTACCAAAAGTGCGTGGGTACAACCGTCTCTCTACATCGTCCTTCTTAGCTTCCCCTTTCTTTTCGGATCTCGCTACTGCATCGTTGTACCCAGGAAGCAACGTCAATAACTCAACAAAATCCCCTGCCCAAATCCTTTCCTTCACCTCGTCTGCCAGGTGCGCGCCCAGGGACCGGGTGACCGCTGTATATGAATCACCATATGCCGCATATCCTACCCTCTTTGATTTTGCCATTGCTACTGGCACCCCGGTCCCCGCCCCCTCCGCTGCTCCTCCTACTGCGCTAGCCGCTGCTGTTACTCCCGCTCCCTGCCCTGCCGCTACCTGGCTAGCTGCTGACCCTGCGCCCCCGCTAGCGCCTTCCTCCCCTGCCGCAGCCTGCTCCTGAGTCGCCCTAGCTGACGCGCTTGCTGCTCCGGGGTTCGCGGCTGCTGCTGTTCCTCCTTGTGCCTCGCTAGCCTTGCCTACGCCTGCCGCTATTAACGCCGCCTGAACAGCCTTCTCCACTATGCTGATGATTCTCGCCTCGGCATTGCCCGCCGCCCCCGCTACCGAACTCTCCGGTATTGGGGAACCGCGGATGCCCGGCAAGGTAGCCCCCCGTATATGTGTAGCTCACATACGTTTACCCTTTGGTATCCCCGTCCCCGGCGGCGATGTGAACCGCCTGTCGGGACCAACTTCGAGGCCCTTGCCCCTCCGAGTTCTGTTCGCAGGCCTGCCAGGGCGCTCCGTCCGTTTCCGAGTCGTGGACGACGTACCAGCGCCGTGAAGCGAGGTCGAACGTGTCCCGACCGGTCCCGCCTTTCCTGTAAGAGAAACAATGTTGAAACCCCCCCGCAAGCTTCATTCGACCTAACCGGAAGCCGCCATCCAGGACTCCAGCCCATCCCAGCACGCGCCCCTTGTGGGCCCCACGTGCTCATCTCCTCCACTTTGGGCGCCGTTCGCCCCTACCATGGCCCGCCTGTCGATCAGCTCGCAGCCCGACCCGCACCGCTCTCCCCGCGCCCGGCGGTGGGATCTTCCCTCCATGTTGGCCTCAACCCTATGCTCATACCTACGTATATATATACATATACATAATTATGCGCATAATTTTTTTTTTTTTTTTTTTTTTTTTTGAGACCAACTGCCACCTTCCGTTCGCTTGCCCTCCAGGCTGCGTCCCCTTCCCCATGGCCTCTCCCGTGACAGGCTGTGGCTTTTCCCCCAGTCACCACTGACTTACCCTTTTGCTTCCCTGTAAGCAACCTGACCGGATGTCGTTCTCCGCCGCTAGGACCGCCTTTGTCGCTTGATGACGGCCATGCCCCGGCGCATGTGGCCTCCCAGTCCGCTTGAGCGTCCTCCCGGCTGCTCGACCCTCCTTGGTTGCTTCCAGGCCCCTGCGTCAATGCCCGCACTTGCTGGTGCAGCCACCCCTCGTCGTGGTCCTGTGCCTCCGCCAAGATCCGCATCATACTGGCCTGTAAAGACATTCCCAAAAGCCCTGCGTGCCGGTGCTTTGCCTTCCTGCGCAACTGCTGTAATAACAAAATTACACGTTACCCCTTGCCTAACCATTTTTTTTTTGTATATGTATATATGTCTATATGTATATTTATATACCTCTATATCCTACGTGACTTCCGGTGTTAAAGAACCATGAAATATCATATGGTGAACTGTTTAACATTGACGACATAACGGTGAACTATTTAATATTGGCAACATGATCGATTGATTTACGTACCGTATATAACCATATGCATAACCCCACTGGTTCATATACTATTAACGCCTGGTGGCTTTCCTGCATCCCCTGAAATAGCCCTTTTTTTTTTAATTTTTTTTTTTAAATTTATTTATTTATTTAATGACATGCTCTCTAGCCCCCGCGCATCTGGTGAATACTTATGCCCTACGCAATTGGCCGCCCCCCAATCCCAGTGCGTGTGGTACTATTCTTAAGACCTGTACGTGCCCCCCCCCCCCCAACCAAAGGCATGCATACTTCTGTCCCCAAACCCCAACAATCTTTATTGGCAACCCAGCACTGCACAATTCATTAATGGAGAGGGGGGGGCGAAATAAAGCATCTGACCCCAAACACCGCCAACCTTTATTGCTGGTCGTTAAAGGAGAGGGGGGGGGAGCTGCCACGTGCTCGCCCCCCCCTCCTCCCCCCAAGGTATCCACCTTTCCTCCAGCGCCGCGCTGTACGTTCCTTGTGCCCCTTTCTGGGCCCGTTGGACCCCCCCATGTTTCCCCCCCCCCTGTTGCTGGGAGGGAGGGGAACCGCGCGACTAAAGGGTGATTGCTGCCCAGGCCGCCCCGGGACAGCTGCCCGAACTCGCGGGAGCACCACGTGACCCCAAGTACTCCCTCCCTCGCCCGGCCCCCCTTGTCCCGCTCCCGCCGCGTACCCGCTACCCCTAGCGGGACGCGGCGCCACGTGGGAACGGAAACCCGCGGGAGCAGAAACCCGGCACCTCTCCTCTTACACCCGCAACCCCCTGACCGCGCTCACCCCGCGTCACCGCTACCCCTAGCGGGACGCGGCACCCTGCCATGCCCGCGCCCCCGCTACCCCTGGCGGGACGCGCGCCACGTGGGGCCGCGTAGCGCGCCCCGCAGGAGTGAGCCCTGGAGGGAGGACGAGGGCAGCCATACAAGGGGAACAGCTGCCCGGGCCAACCTGGGACAGCTTCCCTGGCCACCCCGGGACAGCTTCCCGAACATTCGCAGGAGCACCGCGTGAGCCCCGAGGAAGAGGCTGCCTCCTCCCCGCCCCCCTCGCCGCCGTTTTACGCAGCGCGGCCCTCGTGGAGCCAGCGCGTGCTACTAGGGGGGAGTCCCGGGGATCGAGGTGGCCCAGAGCGTCGCCTGACCTCTGCACTGACAACGGGGGGGGGGGGCCCCCCCCCCCCGCCAAGGCGCCGCATGTACGCGCCGTATGTACCCCGGGAAGGACCACCAGGCACGTAAGCCCTTCCACCTAAGGTGGAGCCGCGCGGGGAAGCTGGGATCCCCCTCTCCACGCGCGCCATGCACCGCCCCCACCTGGATCGCTCCTCTCCTTCACCACCCCCGTGACCCCACTCCCCCCGCATCACCGCTACCCCTAGCGGGATGCAGCGCCACGTGGGACCGGAAACCCGGCGCCTCTCCTCCTTCGCCACGTGGAGCGCGCCTTGCGGGAGTGAGAGCTGGAGCAGGAGTTACAGCACTTCTCGTACAGCTCCCCCCGCGCTCCCGTGTAACCCCAGTAGTCCCTCTCCTCCCTGCACCACCCCCTCGCCGCCAGTTCCAAACACCCACGGCAATATGGGAGGGGGGGAGTGCCTGGGAATTGACCCCCTTAGGGGGCTTACCTTTCAGCGTACTGGAGAGGAGAGGGACCACCCGAATCCTTAGCCAGCCAGGAGCAATCCTTAGCCAGCCAGGAGCAAGAGGCCGGACCTCCCTCCTGGCTTCTGGCTATATCCATGCAGCCCCTCCCCCGGCCACTCTTGCGGCCAATCCGGTTCGGGGAGGCCGAGCCCCCCGGTCAAGTCCTGTGCCGCCCATTCAGGCTAGGCCCGCCTTATTCTCTGACGTCAAATACCCAAGAGCTACAGCACAGTAAGCTACAAACTTTCGCTGGTGATAGCAGCAGGCGCATTTGAGCACATCCCTGTGGGCTGACTGGTTTGCATGTTGCTAATTTACTTTAGGGGGGGTCAGTCAGTGTGTATGGGGTCTGGGGGGATCAGTCAGTGTGTGTGTGGGGTCTGGGGGGATCAGTCAGTGTGTGTGTGGTGGTCTGGGGGGATCAGTCAGTGTGTGTGGGGGGTCTGGGGGGGTCAGTCAGTGTGTGTGGGGTCTGGGGGGATCAGTCAGTGTGTGGGGGTCTGGGGGGTTCCGGCGCGCTCAAGCTCCCCCCTTCCCCACAACCCGGCGGCGCGCTCAAGCTCCCCCCTTCCCCACCCCCCCGGCGGCGCGCTCAAACCCCCCCATTCCCAGGCTGTTAGGAGCCGGCGCCAGCCTCCCTCCTCCTGTCCATCGGCATGGCAGCGGGCGGGGAACGGCGCTGCTGCCAGCCGCTTCTGCGCATGCGTGGCCGCTCAAGCTCCCCCTTCCCCACCCCCAGGCGGCGCGCTCAAACTCCCCCATTCCCAGGCTGTTAGGAGCCGGTGCCAGCCTCCCTCCTCCTTTCCAACGGCATGGCAGCGGGCGGGGAACGACGCCGCTGCCAGCCGCTTCTGCGCATGCGTGGCGCGCGGTATGGTAGCGGCCGGCGGAACACCGGCCGTTAGGAGCGGCGGCCATCGCCGCCGCATGTGAGCAACTGGGTGTGGGGTGTGTGGGAGGGTGAGGGGTGCGGCGGCGATTAGGAGCGCCGCCGGCGGCTATCGCCGCCGCCGCCACATGTGACAGGGGACATGTGAGCGGAGCGGCGTCCATTACGTGACGTCACTTCCGTTTCACATTTCGCCCCACATCCATCCAGTTTTATCCCATCACAGGTGCCACTAAAGAAGTTTCACTTCAACAGGCTCTGCCATCACTACATCCGCAAAAACACACTAGCTGTGCCCTCCCTACACTCACTAAAACCCTCCTGTAAACCCTATCACTGCAGA
>WSYH01006105.1:3240-40169 GCA_036426205.1 Ascaphus truei | reverse complement strand
GCACCCCATAAAGGTGCCTGTATCTCGGGAAGCAGGGGGTCCCCGGACATAAAACCAACGTGGTTCAGCTGCGGAGACCCCCTGCACATCTACACTATTAAAGAAATGTATATTTAAATAAATACTTTTTGGGCGACATTTCAGCTAGGAGAGGCGGCTCTCTCAGAGCATCTCTCTCTGCAGCAGAAATGAATCACTGGTTTAGGCCTTTTCAGAGGCTCGATGCTGTCGCTGGCAACAACTCACCCGTTTTGGGCATGTTGCTATCACTGGTATTCGAGCCTTTCTGAATACCGTGATAGCAACGCCCAAAAAACAGTCATTATAAATTCCCTGGCGATTTTTTTTTATCAACCCTCTCTGAATAAGGCCCATTGTCTTAAGGCATTTATAGCGCCAATAGACCACATGGGCGATAGCAGGAGGGGGCGCACGTTGCGCAGGGAATCAGTTGAAACTGATTTCTCAGCGCGACGGACAGGCTATGTGAGCGGTCTGCCCAATGAGGGAGAGCCAGCTCCGTGACGTCACAGACACGCCCCCGATGGCGCTTCTACCATGTCCTGAAAACACACCCGCACACCTCTGCACAGACGAAGGCTGTTTGGATGCAGCCTTAGTTTGGATCACTGCATCAAAATTTGGAGCAAGTGACTGGGCGGTGGCAATCTTGAGTATTGTGTTCAGGTGTATATCAGTAAGTTAAGAGCTTAGTTTTGACTTGTTCAGGCTCATTACAAAGAAAAGCTATTCACAGACAGAAATACTTTGAAAACATTTCAGGTTGGAATAATTTGGTCCTACAGTAGATATTGATAAAATATCCTAACGTCAACATGAGAAAGCTTATCTTTTAACAGTGTGTCGCACTGCAAGATTGTGTAGAATAACCTCCTATGGCGCTGAGGATAGGAAATGGAATAAAGTCTTGTGCAATGGTTTTCTTCTTATACTAGGAACCTCAGGGAAGAAACCCATCAATTGGAGTTTCGAAACGCGTAGGACGGTTTGTGGCCATCCAGGGACACCGTAGCTGTGCTTACCAGGCGGTGACGTCAGCGGCAGGAGACGTTTGGAAGAAACTCTGCTGGCAACAAGACCACGAGCATTGCAGGAGATCTCCCCGCACGAACAGACGTCCTGTACCCCACGGCGAGCGGTTTGTCCTGGCAAAAAGACCCCGAACCGTTGCACATGTCCAACTCATGGACGGTGAGTAGGATTTCAGTTTTTACCAAAGGCGGAGCAACATAGCTTCCTTAAGCACAAGCGCTTGGGAGCTTTTCTCATTTACTCAGCAGGAGATTGATCTACTGTTTATTAGCATAATACATGTTTTACTCCAATTGTATTAACAATTGTTTTAACTAATAAATGCTTTTTATACCTTATCCATCACATTATCTATTGTCCAAAGGGTAATACACTATTGTGGTGTTCTTTGTTTATCTCTTGTCTCCCTCTCTGAGGTTCCTAGTATAAGAAGAAAACCATTGCACAAGACTTTATTCCATTTCCTATCCTCAGCGCCATAGGAAGTTATTCTACACAATCTTCTCATCTGGTTGGAAGATACCGGATCAACTTCCCGCGCAGCTCAAGGACTACCTTCATCATAGACTGTATCACAGGTTTTGTTCTATTGTTTGTATCACTGTATAATTTTGTTTATACAAGCGCTAAATTGCACTTTTTTTACCACTTTGTGTCGCACTGCAAGATGATTATTTCCATTTGCAGCTCCTCTGGGACATCATGCACTTTGGCAGGGAACAGGTCTGTGGAATATTGCAAACACTCAAGCCAGTGAATCACCTTCTGAAAAATTGTTATCCATACAAATTGCAGGAGACTCTAAAAATCAGACTTTCAATATGATAGGTACAGTATTTTAAATGTTAGGAAGCAAAAGAAGAAAGACACATTTTTGTTGACTCCACACAAAATACTTTATATGACTGTTCTATCATTCTGTCCTTACGTACTGTCGGAAAAATGAAGGCACAACATTTTGGGAGGGAGTTCCTGCCGCCTTCATCCTGTGTAGTTACGTACAGGCAAAAACGACAACATTATATACTTTTAACACTCACAAACGATTCGGCTTTCATGTTCAGTAACCTGGAAGTTCTTTCCTTCTTCATTTCCTAACGTTTTATGCGGCCGTTGGCGACAATTCACTGGGGACAATTCACCAAGGCCATTTAGCCAGGGCTGATTAGCCACGGTGGGACAATTCTCCACGGCCGTTTTTGCCACCGGCCATTTTGCCGCAGGGTTAAGGCTTTTAATTGTTTTGTTTTTTTAGGTTTTAGAGTTAGGTGTTAAGGTTAGGAATATTATGGTTAGGGTTTAGGTTTAGGAGTTAAAGTTTGGATTGAGTAATAGGAGTTAAGGTTAGGATTGGGGGTTAGGAGTTTAGGATTTTTAGGGTTTAGGGGTTAAGGATATGACTAGGGTTAGAAGTCTAGCTTAGTATTAGGGGTTGGAATTTAGTGGTTAAAGTTAGGATTAGGAGTTAGGTTTTGGGTTTAAGGTTCTAGGTTGTTGTAATTGGCATTTACCCAAAATGAACCAAAATCCCCCAAACATCTGCAGTGGAAAACTGTCCGGCAACCAAATGGGCATGGGGAAATGGCTGTGGCCAAACGGTTGTGGCTAACTGCCCTAAACCCAACCTGTGGTGGATGGCTATGTGGTACAGTAAGACATAACCTCACTATTCTACATACAGATGTAGCCAAAGTTATTGCAACGTCCATAACACAGACTATTGTATTATAACAAGGAATATTACAGAATCTCCATAGCATTCAATGACAGTGATAACGCAGAATACCTCAGAGTTTCCCACTTAATGTGCCAGCGGGTGCAATACTCTTGGCTATATTTGGACCCGGAAACACATCCGACGGAAAGTTCTTATAATAGTCAGTGTAGCCAATTTCAAATATGTTGGCACACAATTGTTATATCTTGAATGCAGATAGTAACATGTGTTAAATAAATATCTGTCTTTAATGAGTAGACATCGCCATAATTTGGAAAGCATTTTAGTTAAAAGTCACTACAGTATGTTCCACATATGGAAAATATATTTTAGTCAAAAACAGAGCCCAGTGGGTTTATTTTCATACAAAAACTATAAAATGTAAATGAAAAAAAAATCTTGAATTGTAAAAGTAAGGCAGTAATCTGTGTTTTAACGTCCCTGCACTGTGATATACTGTATGTTGGATTGACATCTAGAGAATTACATATTTGTTTTAAAGAACACGTTGCAGTTTAAAAAGGAAAGAAACTACTAATAAAACCCTGATTTTATTATGTTCCTCAACAAAACAGTTGCAAATGTACATTTTTTTGCAATTGATCAAATTACATTGGAAATAATAGGTGGTTTCTTCTCAGTAAAATGACCACAAATTAATAGTGAACAATTCTGACTTTTTATGTAAATAAACAAGTGCCACCTTTACACCTTTTAAAAATATATTTTTATATTATACAGCCTGCTTGTTGATTTTTGAGCACTGCCATGCATCATAGCTGATGTTTTTGTCAGATTTCATTGACTTTTGTCTGCTTTCTCCTTTTTTCACCTAGAACCATTTAGTTCAGAAAATACATTTTAAAGCCAAATGTCCCGGTTTAGCTAGGACAGTCCCGGTTTTTTAGGCCTCTGTCCTGTCTTTTTGTGGTGCTGTCCCGGTTTTCTATCCCATGGATGAGCACCAAATTAGCATGCGTAAAGTACGCTTGCCAACAGGCGCATGCACGATCGTCACTTGCCGGCTGCGCATGCGTGATCTGACATTGCAGGCTGTTCCTGGGCATGCACGACCACCAAATGCCGTTCGCACATGCGCAGTTGACAAGTGCCGATTGCGCATGCATGGTCGGCAAGCACTCTTCGCGCATTCACAGTCGCTGCTTACATGCGTGACATTTATCCCGTTTTTTGCCGGGTCAAATATGGTCACCCTAAGTATATAGAAACTTGGACTATATGATTCAGAGTCTAATTTTACCTGTAACTAGCTTTTCAATGAAAAAGAAAGTATAAATATCAAGCACCATCTTTCTTGGCTCCAGTTTTTATCTTTTATCTGCCATCATGATCAAAGAAGCAAAGTTTTTGGTTTATGGCAGAAATGACAAAATGATTGCTGGATCCGCAGATCGTATTCTTCAAATCCATCCACAGGTTGCGGAATCCTCGGAGTGTAATGGTAATAATAATAAAAATCCATAAAACGCAAATGCCCTTTTTGAGATTGATCCGCTGAAATCTGCAAACCAAAGGAGCCGGCCGATCCGCTGTGAATCCGAATCCGCCAAAAGAAATTGCCCATCTCTAGAGACCACTACCATCATGTGGAGGGATGGTACCCTGGGATTTCAGGAACTCTTCATGGCCTAAATAATAGTTAATATGGCGTGTGTGCTATTGTGCCAATCTGTCTGCTTAAAGGGAACCCACAATTTGCTTCTCCCATAAAAGTTCATAATTGGTCATAGCTAGTTAATAATTTTGAATTCACTTTGCTCTCTCACTTATGTGTTGTTGGACCAAGATTGCAGTAGTTATAGGTATTGCATTTTGTAAAGCGGGGGCCTGCAATATTTTTGTGTGCACAGAGGGTTTTATTCAGTGTTGAAATTGTACATACAAACAATTATGTCCCCTGAGGTACTGTATTTGTAACCATGTATTATTTGTCATATTAACTATGTCCAGGACATACTTGAAAACGAGAGGTAACTCTCAATGTATTACTTCCTGGTAAAACATTTTATAAATAAAGAAATAAAGGCATGCAAGACTTTGTGATATTTTTTTTATTATGGTGATAGTTCAATATACTCCAAAGCGGCTGATGGAACATTGATTGAGCAAAACTGATCATTCAATTTAACAGGGGTTTCCAGCTGATCTCAGTGGGATCAGCACCTATTGAATGAAAGCCAATGAGTTGTGCTTCAGTAAACTCGGTGAATAAGGTCATGAAAAAGCATTATAGGTATGATAGCCAACATGTGACTCAAATGTAACTTGGCTTGGCACATTCATGATGTAGAGGTTTTCACTGTTGAGGCAGTAGTCTGGGCATTTCCCAGAAGTATATTTGGCTCTGTCGATTGTGTATTTCAGGTTGTACAGATATTTGCTATTGTACCACTTCCTCCAGCTTTATTTCTGGAGTGTCAGTAGTAACACCTATCTCTGTTATTTACATAGTTACATAGTAGATTAGGTTGAAAAAAGATGTAGTCCATCAAGGTCAACCTATGCTAAATTTATATAACAGATACTTTATCCTATATCTATACTTGTTTATTGATCCAGAGGAAGCAAACACACAGATACCCAGCAAACTCTCAGAAATCCCCCACATTAACACTATATATCTTATACTATATTAGTGATAGCACTGTATGCCTGTCTGGATGTCCGGTGTCCCTAGGGGAAATCTCATTGGTCCCTTGGGCCACCCGCCCCCGCACACCTCTCATTGGCCTGAGGCAGAGTGACGGGCCAAACACACACACACACACACACACTAGGTAGGGGGCGCGCCCCCTTGGGGGGGCGCATGATTATGTAGGGGGGGCGCGAGCAGCTTGCAGGGAAACCTGGGGGCGGCCAGAGCTGTGCATGGGCGCTCCGTGCTGCTGCTTCTATGTCTGTGTCTTGCAGAGGGGGCAGGGCCAGAAGATCCGTGCTGCTGCTTCTATGTCTGTCTTGCAGAGGGGGCGGGGCTTCTCTCTGCACACAGACAGCCCTCCTTCTCTTCCTGTCTGCTTCCCGTTTTCAGCAGCATGGGGGGTTGGGGGATCGGAGAATGTCGCCCCCCCAGGTGAAATTGTGGACTGATTAAGTGTGTGTGTGTGTTGGTGGTGGTGGTGGTGGGGGGGGGAGTGATTGAGTGTGTGTGTTTGGGGGGTGGGGGAGATTGAGTGTGTGTGTGGGGGGGTGGGGGGGTTTGAGTGTGTGTGTGTGTGGGTGGTGGAGATTGGAGTGTGTGTTGTGGGGTGGGGGGACGTGTGTTTGTGTTTGGGGGATTGTGGGGGGGGTATTGGTGTGTGTGTGTGGGGGGGGGGGATTGAGTGTGGTGATTGTGTGTGGGGTTGGGATTGTGTGGGGCGGGGGTTGTGTGTGTATGTGTGGGGGGGGGTGTGGGGGGTTGTGTGTGTGTGGGGGGGGATTGAAGTCCCCCCCTCCCTGCCCCTTTGCCCCCCCTCCCTTGCCCTTTGCCCCCCCCCCTTCCGCTGCCTTATTGCCCCCCCTGCCCTTTACCCCCCCCCTCCCTGACCTTTGCCCCCCTCCTCCCTGCCCTTTGCCCCCCCTCCCTGCCCTTTCCCCCCTCCTCCCTGCCCTTTGCCCCCCCTCCCCCTTCCACTCCATGCCCCCTGCCCTTCCACGCCCGGGCAACGCCGGGTATATCAGCTAGTATATTATATATATATATGTATATGTATATGTGTGTGTGTGTGTGTGTGTGTGTGTGTGTGTGTGTTTGTGTCAAAAGGAGTGCTACTGGGCATGCTAATTGTATAAAACGAGAAGCAAAGAAGTCCAGAGCAATATCCAATGGGAAAAAATACACAGTGAAATACCTATATATCTCTTGAAAAAATGGTCATTTAGTTAACCCTTTGGCCAAAGCGTATAAGCCTGCTAGCCACTTGCAAGGCATGACCATAATATCACAGGTCCTAACACTAACTGATTAAAATCCTTATTTACCTCTTTAATTAAAGGAAGGAAGGCAAACAAAAAACCCCATTAAGGGGAAAAATAAATTCCTTCCTGACTCCAAGAATTGCAATCGGCATAATCCCTGGATCAACATTCTTCCCATGTTTACTTATTTGGTATATCCCTGTATACCTTTCCTTTCTAAAAAGATGGACAACCTTTTTTTGAACAAATTTATTGTATCTGCCATCACAGTCTCCATGGATAATGAATTCCACATTTTAACTGCCCATACCGTAAAGAAACGTTTCCTTTGTTGCTGGTGAAATCTCCTTTCCTACAACCTAAAGGGATGCCCCCCGAGTCATTTGTACTGACCTTGGGATGAATAGTTCATTTGAAAACACCTTGTACTGTCCCCGAATATATGTTTATATAGTTATCATATACCCTCTTAGACGCCTCTTTTCTAATGTAAATAAAGCTAAATTAGCTACTGTAGCCTCTCCTCATAAGTTAGAATGTCCATCCCCTTTATTAATTTGGTGGCTCTTCGCTGCACTCTCTCTAGTTCCAGAATGTCTTTTCTAAGGAGTGGTGCCCAAAACTGTACTCCATACTCAAGGTGTGGTCTTACTAATGCTTTGTAAAGGGGCATAATTATGTGTACTTCCCTTCCATCCATTGCCCGTTTCATGCAAGATAAGATCTTGTTTGCCTTTGCAGCTACTGCATTACTTTGGGCACTATTGCTAAGCCTGCTGTCTACAAGCACTCCTAAATCCTTCTCCATCAAGGATTCCCCCAATGTATCTCCAATGGGGGTTTGAATGCATACGCATGGGCTCTCATGAGTTTATTATCATACACTCCTAACGCACTGCTTTGACTATATTCATTCATAGGCATGCTATTCGTGGACGTCGTGACCATAGTAGAAGTATCCGTCAGCAATGATTTATTAGATTAATGGGACCTGTGCTTCTATTTTATTTCAGCTCCTCGTGCTGATTAATTTGTCCTTACAAGGACAAAGCACAACACACAAATACTCGTGTGCCGTTTAACCAGCGTATAACGCTATGTATCTTATTGCCCCTATGGGGACTAAGCACGATGTGCTATTATTTGTAAATTACTGTATTTATACTGTACTCACATTGTATAGTCGGGTTCCAATTTATTTTAATATTATATATCAATAAATGGATTTAAATTGATCATTTTCCAATGCATGTAGGACCAGCCTATTGTTTCTCACTGCACACTAGCTACTATAAGGTTACTTTCTCCCTACAGACACTGAGTGCATTAAAGAGGGACTTATCCGGATGATAGTGTCTATGCTTCATTCGGTGTTATCTCTCTTTACTATCTTTCCTCTCTCTGACCATCACCTCGTTTTATTATTTTCCCTCTCTTGCTTCTCCCCTTCTCCATCTCCATCTACCGCTCGTTTCTGCAGAAACCTGCGCTCTATTAACTTACCAGCTTTTGATTCCACTTTACGCTCCTCCCCCTCCTCTCTCAGTTCTGCTCCAGAGCCTAAAAACCTGGTCAGGAAGTACAACTCTGCCTTATCCTCCTCACTTGATCTACATGCCCCGCTTTCTCTCTGCCGTCCTCACCCTTCTAACCCCAGACTCTGGCTAAATCACACACGCGCATGATACATTCCTCCACTCATTCCTCTGAACGCCTCTGGTGGAAAACTCACACTCTCTCAGACTTCCCTCACTTCAAATTTATGCTATCCTGTTTCAACTCTGCCCTCTCTCAGGCTAAACAGACCTACTTTTCTTCACTAATCAACACGCACAAGTCTAAGCCATGCCAACACTTCTCTGTCTTTGACTCTCTACTCAGACCACCCTCCGCTGCCTCTTCTTCCTCCATCTCACCACAGGACTTTGCTGACTATTTCAAGGAAAAGGTGAAATCCATACGTCAGAACATCCCCTCTGTTGCCTCCCTCTATCCCACACCACTTCCTAACTCTCCTCTTGCCTTCTTTGACTTTTTCCACTGTCTCAGAGTCGGATGTGTCACTGCAGATCTCCTCTTCTTCCTCTACCACTTGCCCCTTTGACCCATTGCCTCCCATCTTCTAAAACCTCTTGCTCCTACTATAATCCATTCGCTCACACACATCTCTAACTCCTCCCTATACTCTGGTACCTTTCCCTCCTCCTTCAAACATGCAATAGTTATACCATTACTCAAAAACAGCATGCCTAATCCTAACTGTCTTTCTAACTTTCGACCTGTCTCCCTCCTGCCTTTTGCTTCTAAACTCCTTGAACGTCTTGTACTCTCTCGCTTGCTCCATTTTCTCAACTCCTATTCTCTCCTAGACCCTCTACAATCTGGCTTCCGCACTGCTCATTCGACTGAAACAGCCCTCACTAAAATAACTAATGACCTCCATGCTGCCAAAGACAGAAGTCATTACACTCTGCTCATATTACTCAACTCTCTCTAGAGCATTTGATACTGTGGACCACCCTCTTCTCCTTCTCCATACTTTTGGTATTCGTAACAAAGCTCTAACCTGGATCGCCTCCTATCCTACCTTTCCAATCGTACTTTCAGTGTCTCTTCTGCTAACACCTCCTCCTCCTCTATCAATCTCTCTGTGGGGTACCCCAGGGCTCTGTCCTGGGATCTCTACTCTTTTCTCTGTACACACATTCTCTAGGTGACCTAATCACATCTGTTGGGTTTAAATATCACCTCTCTGCTGACGACACACAAATTTACTTTTCAACCACTGACCTTACACCTGCTGTACAAACCAAAGTTTCTGAATGTTTCTCTGCGATATCATCCTGGATAGCCCTCTGCCGACTTAAACTTAAATGGCAAAAACAGAGCTCCTCCTACTTCTTCCCAAACCTGGCCCTACTACCTCCTTCCACATTACTGTTGGAAGTTCTATCATTCACCCAATAGCCCAAGCATGCAGCCACGGGGTCAGATTCGACTCCTCTCTTACATTCTCCACTCACATACAAAACGTATCTTAAACCTGTCGCTTTTTCCTCCGCAATATTACAAAGATTCGCTGTCACAAGAGACCAGGTTTATTGTACACCTTTACCAGGATCATGCATTGAGCAAAACAAGATAATTAAATAAATTATAGTTTATTCACAGAAATAAGCATACACACAGTTGAACACAAAATACAGATGAAAAGCACACTTACTGGGGGTTGAAAACTAGACTGTTCTAGGTGCAGGGAACTCTAAATGAGACTTTCCCCCTGACTGGGACATAGCCCGAAATCCTCTAGTTCCCAAATCGGCGTGAAGTTCCACATGCCACCTCTCCCGTCTCTTCTGAGAACTTGGACTTTTCTTGAGCGGGTGTTAGTCCCAAACTCCTGGAACTAAAATCGTCTTGCAATCCCAGCCACGACCACTATGTTCGGTTATTAGAACTTGGCCGCAAAAAGTGGGACTTTTTCCGGGCAGACTTTTCTGAAGCAGGTGCTCTGCTATTAGCGCAAGAGCACTTTTGAAAAGCTCACCTGTCCTTCTGGCGCTGAGAATCTCCAAACGGATTGGCCTAGGGGTTTCTTATAGTATTTTGGAGTTCATTCACAAAATACTACAGCCAATCACTGTGTGGTAACTTTCTCAGTTGTCAATCAGAGCGAAACCGGTATGGAAAGCCGGGAAAGCCAGGAAACGAAATCTGCCAATGGACATGCGCAAGTTTGCCACCTCTGTCCCTTACTATTCAGATGTCACCCGCTGGTTCAGGCTCCTCCAGGTCTGGTAGGACAAATTGCAGCCCAGACAACTGCCATTGTGCCCAGGACATTGGTACTTGAGCCCTTCCCTGTTACCCAAATGGCTTTCACAGCTCTGGCATCCTCTGGCTACTTTGAACTCTGATGTCCACTAGACTAATTGGCACCAACATGGTATCCCTGATAGTCTAAGCGGGCATCGGTTCCGAAAGTCCCAGGTGATATACAGTGCACAACAGTACATTACAGTATTAAACATAATGTTAATAAAATATACTTCCTAAGTCTCTGGGTATGGGAAATAGAATACAAAGTTGCACTTTATTTTCTACTAGCCTTTATTCACTACACACTACGTAATAGACTTAGACTGGACTCTAAGAGTCCCCTCACCACCTTATATTTATGGTTGGAGTGCACATGAACCCCAATACAGGTTCAGGGTTTCCTGGGCATTAACTGGGTACCCCCCTTACCTAGGTACCCCTCATAGTTACAGTTACATAGTTATCCCCATTTTCCTTTCTAGGCTATTCTGAAGCAGGAAACTCTAGTGGTGAGTCGCGCAAGCATTTTCAAGGGGAGATATTGCCGGGACAATGTGCCTATATGATCCAGGAATCCAGGATCCTGCGCGATCAACATATTTCTTCCAGCCCACTGGACATTTTAAATGGAATCTACTGTATATTCAGAGATCGCAAGGACGCTGTGGGATGCTGGAAGATGTCATCATTCCTGGTGGATTTATGGGATCCTGTGTGATCAACATATTTCTTCCAGCCTACTGGACATTTTAAATGGAATCTATATTCGGAGATCGCAAAGACGCTGGGGGGTACATAAAGTTTACCTGCGCACTATTCAATAGGACACCACAAATGTAATCAGGATCAATCATCACAGTCAACTTATAATGATGCTTTGCGCATACACAGCATCGGTTACCTAGCAACAATTGGATCTCGCCGCAGGAGTAAATAAAAAAACTGAACACAGCCATGATTACGTCACTAAGATGGCGCCGGACATCAAAGAAACCCCCACCTTGACAACGGGTGATGCTAGATACAACGGGTCACGTGTCCGAAGCAGACATTTTCATTGGACATCCCAAAAGCAGCAGTCTTCAACAGCTGAAGCATTAATGAGGAATTATAACCTTGACAACGAAGGACGCTGGATGGAACGGGTCACGTGCCTGAAACAGACATTGGACATTGCAATAGCAGCAGTCTTCAATAGCTGCAGCATTAATGAGGAATAATGAGGATTCAACATACTACAGCAGGTGTTATTTATTATCATCAGCAAGCATGCTGGGGGTTTATACTGTATGGGTATAAAAGACTCTATGGTACACTTTAGCTTAAGCCACTCACCACTTGAAAAAGACCGCTCTGGTTGAAACATCGCTAAGTTTTTAGCTCATTAAATAGCATTAAGAAAAATCACAGTGCCTTGTGTTATGCTTCTTTTTTAACGCAAGACTTGGATTTCCAGCAGGACTTCTTTCAACACAAGTGCACCGGTAAATATGTATGTTTCTTTCTTTATCATATGGTGTGCAGCAGTTAACTCCTTTTCTTGCTGTATTACACCCTCACCATCACATGCACCCTTTCCTCTGTTGCTCGACTGCTAAAACTCTGACTCAGGCCCTCATTCTCTCCCATCTCGATTACTGTAACCTTCTGCTGTCTGGCCTACCTGCCTCTCACCTGTCTCCCCTACAATCTATCCTAAACACTGCTGCCAGAATCACTCTACTCTTTCCTAAATCTGTCTCAGCGTCTCCCCTCCTGAAATCACTCTCCTTGGCTTTTTATCAAATCCCGCATCTCGCACTCAATTCTCCTCCTCACTTTTAAAGCTTTGCATTCTTCTGCCCCTCCTTACATCTCAGGCCTAATTTCTCGATATGCACCATCCTGACTCGTGTGTTCTGCTCAAGGATGTCTTCTCTCTATCCCTTTGTATCTACATAAAGCCCTCTCCCACCTTAAACATTTCTCACTGACTGCCCCACACCTCTGGAATGCCCTTTCCCTCAATACCCGACTAGCACCCTCTCTATCCACCTTTAAGACCCACTTGCTTAAAGAAGCATATGAGTAGTACCGTGGCTAATATTATACACGATACATAAAGCTTGGCCCCCTGCAGACGCTCTTACCAAAACACCCTCCTACTGTCTCTGTATGTTCTTCATACGTACCAATTAGATTGTAAGCTCTTCGGGGCAGGGACTCCTCTTCCTAAATATTACTGTACTTTTATGTCTGAAGCACTTATTCCCATGATCTGTTATTTGTATAATTTGTTATTTACTGTATATGATTGTCACGTGTATTACTACTGTGAAGCGCTATGTACATTAATGGCACTATATAAATGAAGACATACATACATACATACAGAGGGTAGTGGTGGGGTCTGCCCCAGCTGTATTATCAGGAAGTCAAGGTGGAGGGGTCTGTAAGGAGGTGGAGGAGACTATGAGAAGGTGGAGGGGGCTGTGACGAGGTGGAGGGGGTCTGTGAGGAGATGGAGGAGACTATGAGAAGGTGGAGGGGGTCTGTGAGGAGGTGGAGGAGACTATGAGAAGGTGGAGGGGGTCTGTTAGAAGGTCGAGGGGGAAGTGACGAGGTGGAGAGTGTCTGTGAGGAGATGGAGGAGACTATGAGAAGGTGGATGGGGTCTGTGAGGAGGAGGGGGCAGTGAGGAGGAGGTGGGCTGTGAGGAAGTGGGCTGTGAGGAGGTGGATGGGGGCTGTGAGGTAATGGAGGGGACTATGAGAAGGTGGATGGGGTCTGTGAGGTGGAGGGGGTGTGAGGTGGAGGGGATGTGAGGTGGAGGGGTGTGGGAGGAGGGGGTGTGAGGAGGAGGGGGTGTGAGGAGGAGGGGGTGTGAGGAGGAGGGGGCTGTTAGGTGGAAGGGTGTGAGGCCATGGAGGGGGCTGTGAGGAGGAGTGGGGCTGTAAGTAGGTGACAGGGGCTGCAAGGAGGTGGAGGTGGGCTGTGAGGAGGTGGAGCAGGACTGTGAGGAGGTGGAGGGGGGCTGTGAGGAGGAGGGGGCTGAGAGGTGGAGGGGGACCGTGAGGAGGAGGTGTGTGAGGAGGTGGATGGGGGCTGTGAGGAGGTTGAGGGGGCTGTGAGGAGGTTGAGGGGGCTGTGAGGAGGAGGAGGGGGTTTAGAGGTGGAGCGGGATTGTGAGGAGGAGGGGGCTGTGAAGTGGGTGGCAGCTGTGAGGAAGATGGGGATGAGAGTTGGAGGGGGCTGTGAGGAGGAGGGGGCTGAGTGGTGGGGGGGGACTATGAGGAGGTGGAGGGAGCTGTGAGGAGGAGGGGTGTGAGGAGGTGGATAGGGGCTGTGAGGAGGTTGAGGGGGCTGTCAGGAGGAGGAGGAGGTAGTTGAGAGGTGGAGTGGGACTGTGAGGAGGAGGGGGCTGTGAGATGGAGGGCAGCTGTGAGGAAGATGGGCTGTGAGGAAGAGGAGGAGTAGGGTTGTGAGGTTGTGGGGCTGTGAGGAGGAGCAGGGCTATAAGGAGGTGGACGAGGGCTGCAAGGAGGTGGAGGGACTATGAGAAGGTGGAAGGGGGCTGTGAGGTGGATGGGGTGTGACGTGGAGGGGGGCTGTGAGGAGGTGGATGGGGGTTGTGTGGAGGATGGGTGTGAGGAGGTGGAGGGGGGCTGTGAGGAGGTGGAGGGTGGCTGTGAGGAGGTGGATGGGGGCTGTGAGGAGGTGGGAGAGAAAGGGAGACAGAAAGAGAGAGAAAGAGAGATAGAAAGAGAGAGAGATAGAGACAGAGAGAGAGAGAGAGAGAGAGAGAGACAGAAAGAGAGAGAGACAGAAAGAGAGAGAGAGAGACAGAAAGAGAGAGAGACAGAAAGAAAGAGAGAGAGAGAGACAGAAAGAGAGAGAGACAGAAAGAGAGAGACAGAAAGAGAGAGACAGAAAGAGAGAGAGATTAATTATACAACACAAAATAATAAAAGAACACGAGTAGACATGCTATATGCCAATAGTCAATATGTGACTTGCTTGTAGATTATTATTTTGAACAATTGCATATCCTACACATTGTCATTCTGAAAAATTAGGAACGTTTTCTAAATAAACGAGGAAAATGCAAACTGTATTAATGTTATATCTCACCACATGACCCATTTATAAGTGACCCGGCTTAGAGACAAGTTTACTTTCCCAGAAAGAGACATGCAGTATTGCAGCTTTGAGTGTGTGTGATGTGAACCATGCAACTACACATAAAAGGTCAATATCCAGGTGCAATGCATCAGTGGCCTTGATTCTACTGTTATCACATTCAGAAACAGCGAGTGTGTAACAGCTCAGAATCTGAAAATAGCTTTGACACATTGGCAAAGATATAGTTCTTGTGAAGGTACATAAAGTGCTCTTTGTCAATTTTCTCCAACAAGTGTTAAATGACATATAGCATGCAGTCTTGACAGGGCACTGAAAGGGGAGTTTTAAACAATTAAAATGTTAACCATTTATCTGATTGCTATACATTTTCTTGTATTAAACATGATTGATCGTGGATCAATTGAAAAGAAAGACTTCAAAAAAGTTATTGCAAACTAAAACTAGGAATAACAGGAATGAGATTTGGTTTGTAATACAATATTTTCACTATCTGAATAGGGAATCAATTATTACTTAATATATTTCAAATATTTCAAAGTTAACAAAATAATTCAGAATTGACTAAAAACCTACATAAACTCCTTATTTAATAGACATTCCCTGAACATTACAAGGGCTGGCACTTTAGGAGTCCTTATCACATTCAGGGAACATCAAGTGATTTTTCTTTATTTTCTAGGGGGAGAACATGATCAGAACAGACATTTGGGGTGCTGCACTTACTGTATATTTGTGTACTGGGGGCATGGCACTCTCGTGCCACCAGACTTCAATCACCTGAATGCATCATTTTTCTACATGTGCAGTACTCCTACACATAGTTGCTCTTGGCAAATCCACCTTAGTCTTTATTCTAGCATTTCTCAGTTCACCTTTTATTGCAATCTTCTTTTCCTCTCCATATCATTGGTTCATCATAGCATACCACTTCTTTAATGTAAATTTCCCATCACACAGTTTAGTCTCTAGATACCAATGTATTCATAGTACCTTATTTTAATGTAATATACTACTAAACATTTAGTTCATATTGCTGACGTACTAACACTTGAAAGACCTAAGTGATGGGTACTCTAATACCCATCTAATACCATTGTGCAAAAAAAAGGAGTGCACTGCAGTGTGTGCGAAACGCGTAGGTTTTTTTCCACTCATTTTTTATCTCATGTGATCTAATAAATAATTTTTTTATTGGAGTCCCCTCTTGATCATTCCTTTTTTTGCACGATGGCAGTGCTCTGCATTTCTACCTTTCTACTCTCGTGGATCTCATCATAGCGGATGTTGCACACGACAGATGGATCTCAGACGAATTCAGACAGTATTCAAGGACGGAAAATGAGCACTTTGAAAAATATGAGCAATACCCATTTTGACACCACCTTGCTTCATACAGTATGTCATGTTTCTTAGGGGCCTATGCAGAGAGCAGCGCTATTTCGAAATTCGCCATTTTTTGGAGAAAATCACGCAGAAAGCAGCAGAAAATAGCGAGTTCCGAAAAACGCGCCAATTTTTCTTTTCTATTTGTAAAACTCGCCTCGCGGCTGGCGAGAACCTCAATCTCGCCAGTTTTAAAAATATCCGTATGCAGAGAGGCGCGAACGGCATCTAGCGGCTGTTCGCGCCAATAAAATGGCGCGATTGTCTCCTTTTTGCCTCGCCAGAAAAAACTGGCAAGAAGCTGCCGCTCGCGGCCATTGCAAAGGGGAAAAAAAGGCGCGAATTTGTTTTTACACGTTTCTGAAGCGCGCATCTCGCCAATTTAAACTCGCCACACGCATCCATGTTAAACATAGCAGAATTCGCACTTTTCTGCATATGGAGAATAAAACTCTCCAAAAAAGCTACTTTTTAATAAATTCGCCAATTTTAAAATTCGCTGCTCTCTGCATAGGCCCCTATGTGTTTATTTTATTGGAGATTTTATTATGCCATTTTTCGTGTGGTGATCTGTTCTAGACACTATTAGATGCTATTTTCCTATAGGAAACCTACTTTTTATATATTGCTGGACTTTATGATAAATATACAAGCTTTTACACAGAGTCTTTGTAACGCTCGGCCTGCCCACAAGCCAGACGAGACCCCGGGACTTGGTGGAAAGGAGAAATACCACACACCTAACAGTAAATGGGGGCACGGCCGCAGTGTGGAAGTAGCGTAGTTGGTCCATGGAACAAAAATAGAAAGAGTACCGTACTTGCCAACTCCAGCGTAGAAGAGTAAGTCCGTAAGCCAATGGTCAAGGTGTAGGGAGAGCAGCATGATAGAGTGTCCGTAAGCCTGGGCCGTGGAGCGTAGAGAGCAGTGTAGTAGAGGTCCATAAGCCATGTTCAAGGGATGTAGAAGACTGCAAGGTAGAGAGTCCAAAGCCAAATCCAAGGGTACCAGAGAGCAGCGTAATCAAAGTCCAAAGCCAAGGGTCAAAATCCCGGGACTTCAGCAGAGAATCCAGGGACAGGAACAGGGACTGAAACACAAGAGAGCCAGGCAGAAGCAGACAGCACCAAGGTACAGAAGCTATGCAGAGCAATGTGGTAATGGCGAGGGGAGACTAAATAGTGGGCTGGGATCTATCAGAGGAAAGGGAGGAGCGGAGGTGCGGCCCAAGGGAAGCCCCGATAGGGGAGAATAGTCTGGGGTGCAGACCTGGTGGAGCAGGGGCAGGGAAACGTGCCGATGCACGCACCACACCTGAGGAGGCGGGGTCAGGTTCCCGGCGCCATTAAAGGGAAGCCTGGGTCCGCGCGCACCCGCAAGCGTGACGCGCGTGAACCAGAAGTGCGGGAGCAGCCGCGGGGTAGACGCTGAGGGCCAGGGCATGCTGCCGGGGACAAGAGACAGCGGGGAGAAGAGGTAAGGAGGCGTTGGTAGCGCGGGTCCTTATAAGTACCCCCCCCTCGAGGGTCGGACTCCGGACGATCCATCCACGGTCTGAGGGGAAATTTTGGGTGGAATCGTTGGAGTAGAGCTGGAGTGTGAAGATCAGCATGCGAGACCCAAGAACGATCCTGAGGTCCGTATCCCTTCCAGTGGACAAAAATCTGGAGTTTGCCCCTGGAAATGCGAGAGTCAATGATGGACTGAATTTCAAACTCCTGTTGTCCTGGTACAATGGCAGGAGGAGGCCGAAGTGAAGGATGAGCAAATCGTGTGCCTTGGATGAATGGTTTCAACAGTGAGACGTGGAAGATGGATGAAATCTTCATGGAGGGTGGCAAGCGAAGCTGATAGGCCACAGGATTAACTTGTCTTAGAATAGAGAAAGGGCCCAGAAACCTGGGAGACAGTTTAGGGGTTGCGGCCTTCAGTTTAATGTTTTTAGAAGAAAGCCAGACCTTCTCTCCAGGTACGAACTTGTGAGCCTCCCGGCGGAGCCTATCTGCTTGTCTCTTCTATCTAAGGACAGATTCCTGTAAAGCTGTTTGGATTCTTCTCCATGACCCCTGTAAGGTGGTTACCCTATCATCTGCTGCAGGTACTCCGGACCTGGATGAATGCATGGGTAAGCGGGTAGGATGAAATCCATCGTTTACAAAAAACGGTGATTCTTGAGTGGACTCATTCTTGAGAGAGTTAATCGCAAATTCTACCCAAGGAAGTAACTCAGCCCAATTATCCTGAGAATCGGAAGAAAAACAACGCAAATACTGTTCGAGGGACTGGTTCATGCGTTCAGTCTGCCCATTCGTTTGGGGGTGATAGCCTGAGGAAAAAAGAAGGGTAATGCCCAGCCTCTGGGAAAATGCACGCCAGAACTTCAAAACAAATTGAGTACCATGATCCGAGACAATGGACCACGGAACGCCATTAATACGGAAAATGTATTTTACAAAAATTTCAGCCAAAGTACTAGAATTGGGAAGACCCTTGAGGGGAACAAAATGAGCTTGCTTGGAGAATCTGTCAACAATCACTAGAATAGTAGTCATACCATTAGAAGGGGGAAGATCCACGATGAAGTCCATAGCAATGTGAGTCCAAGGACGGTCCGGGACTGGAAGAGGTTGTAAAAGACCAGAAGGCTTTTGACGGACAGATTTATTTTGGGCGCAGACTGGGCAAGAGGAGGTGAAAGCTCTAATGTCCTTTACCATATTAGGCCACCAAAAAGTTCGCCGAATCAGATCCGTAGTCTTCTTAAAGCCGGGATGGCCGGCAGATGTGGAGGAGTGACCCCATTGAAGAATTTTAAGATGAAAACGTGGGGGTTGAGTAGAGACGTCCGTTGGGAACCTCTAGACCTTCGGGGACCAGTGCTTGAGACTCCAAAATTATATCCATCAATGGAGGCGGGAGAGATAAAAAATTGGGGGGGGGGGGGCAGAATACTCTCCGGGACGTCCGTGACCTCTCCTCATTGATGAACTGACGGGACAATGCATCAGTTTGATATTCTTTGTCCCGGAATATAAGAGATGACGAAGTTAAACTGAGAAGAACAACGCCCAACGAGCTTGACGGGGGCAAGACGACGAGCACCTTCAATGTAAGAAAGATTTTGTGATCCATCAGGATCAGGATGGGTTCCTGGTTCCTTCCAGAAGATGTCTCCATTTTGTAATGCCATCTTATGGCCAACAACTCCCTATTCCCCACGTCGTTAATTTCTTTCTGCTGAAGAATTTTTTTTAGAACAAAACCCACAGGGGTGGAGTTTATCTTCGGGGGGTGGTTCTTTGAGAGAGAACCACACCGGCTCCCACGTCGGAAGCGTCAACTTCCAAGGTAAAAGGGAGGGTGGGGACGGGATGTCGCAGAATGGGGGATGAGACAAAGGCTTTTTTAAGGGACTCAAAGGCCTGGATGGCCTCCAATGGCCAAGAAGAGGATCGGCCCCTTTTTGGTAGGGCCGTAATGGGTGCTACCAAAGTTGAAAAACCAGCAATAAATTTCTATAATAATTTGCAAAGCCAAGGAAACGCTGAATGCCTTCAAAGAGTTAGGTTGTGGCCATCAAGTACAGAATTAAGTTTCCGGATTCATGGTGAACCCCTGGTCCGAGACAATGTAACCCGTGAAGGTAGTTGAGGATTGATGGAAGACACACTTCTCATCTTGGCGTAGAGCTTGTTGGCCCGTAAACGAGAGAACACCATCTTGGTATAGAGAATGTGTTCCTCGAGGGTCTTGGAAAAAATGAGGATATCATCCAAGTAGATAATCACGAAGAATTCAAAAGATCACGAAAAACCTCATTAAAGTCTTGGAATACTGCAGGGGCATTGCACAACCCAAACGGCTCACCAGGTACTCATAGTGACCACTGCGCGTGTTGAATGCAGTCTTCCACTCGTCGCCACTCGGATGCGAATCAGGTTATATGCCACCTGTAAATTTAGTTTGGAAAAAAATCGTCGAACCCTGCAGCCTATCGAAGAGCTCGGGGATAAAGCCGGTAGCGATTTTTGATGGTAATTTTTTTAGGCCACGGAAATCGATGCACGACGAAGGGAGCGCGCTTTTGATCCCAGCTATTACGTGTTTGACAAAGAAGAGAGTGGGATCTATCAGAGGAAAGGGAAAGGAGGGCGGAGGTGCGGCCCAAGGGAAGCCCCGATAGGGGAGAATAGTCTGGGGTGCAGACCTGGTGGAGCAGGGGCAGGGAAACGTGCCGATGCACGCACCACACTGAGGAGGCGGGGTCAGGTTCCCGGCGCCATTAAAGGGAAGCCTGGGTCCGCGCGCACCCGCAAGCGTGACGCGCGTGAACCAGAAGTGCGGGAGCAGCCGCGCGGGGTAGACGCTGAGGGCCAGGGCATGCTGCCGGGGACAAGAGACAGCGGGGAGAAGAGGTAAGGAGGCGGTTGGTAGCGCGGGTCCTATAAGTACCCCCCCTCGAGGGTCGGACTCCGGACGATCCATCCACGGTCTGATGAGGGAAATTTTGGGTGGAATCGTTGGAGTAGAGCTGGAGTGTGAAGATCAGCATGCGAGACCCAAGAACGATCCTGAGGTCCGTATCCCTTCCAGTGGACAAAAATCTGGAGTTTGCCTGGAAATGCGAGAGTCAATGATGGACTGAATTTCAAACTCCTGTTGTCCGGTACAATGGCAGGAGGAGGCCGAAGAGGAAGGATGAGCAAATCGTGTGCCTTGGATAGAATGGTTCAACAGTGAGACGTGGAAGATGGATGAAATCTTCATGGAGGGTGGGCAAGCGAAGCTGATAGGCCACAGGATTAAATTGTCTTAGAATAGAGAAAGGGCCCAGAAACCTGGAGACAGTTTGGGGTGCGGCCTTCAGTTTAATGTTTTTAGAAGAAAGCCAGACCTTCTCTCCAGGTACGAAACTTGGAGCCTCCGGCGGAGCCTATCTGCTTGTCTCTTCTATCTAAGGACAGATTCCTGTAAAGCTGTTTGGATTCTTCTCCATGACCCCGTAAGGTGGTTACCCTATCATCTGCTGCAGGTACTCCGGACCTGGATGAATGATGGGTAAGCGGGGTAGGATGAAATCCATCGTTTACAAAAAACGGTGATTCTTGAGTGGACTCATTCTTGAGAGAGTTAATCGCAAATTCTACCCAGGAAGTAGTAACTCAGCCCAATTATCCTGAGAATCGGAAGAAAGAAAAACAACGCAAATACTGTTCGAGGGACTGGTTCATGCGTTCAGTCTGCCCATTCGTTTGGGGGTGATAGGCCTGAGGAAAAAAAGAAGGGTAATGCCCAGCCTCTGGGAAAATGCACGCCAGAACTTCAAAACAAATTGAGTACCATGATCGAGACAATGGACCACGGAACGCCATTAATACGGAAAATGATTTTACAAAAATTTCAGCCAAAGTACTATAGAATTGGGAAGACCCTTGAGGGGAACAAAATGAGCTTGCTTGGAGAATCTGTCAACAATCACTAGAATAGTAGTCATACCATTAGAAGGGGGAAGATCCACGATGAAGTCCATAGCAATGTGAGTCCAAGGACGGTCCGGGACTGGAAGAGGTTGTAAAAGACCAGAAGGCTTTTGACGGACAGATTTATTTTGGGCGCAGACTGGGCAAGAGGAGGTGAAAGCTCTAATGTCCTTTACCATATTAGGCCACCAAAAAGTTCGCCGAATCAGATCCGTAGTCTTCTTAAAGCCGGGATGGCCGGCAGATGTGGAGGAGTGACCCCATTGAAGAATTTTAAGATGAAAACGTGGGGGTGAGTAGAGACGTCCGTTGGGAACCTCTAGACCTTCGGGGACCAGTGCTTGAGACTCCAAAATTATATCCATCAATGGAGGCGGCAGAGATAAAAAATTGGGGGGGGGGGGGCAGAATACTCTCCGGGACGTCCTGTGACCTCTCCTCATTGATGAACTGACGGGACAATGCATCAGCTTTGATATTCTTTGTCCCCGGAATATAAGAGATGACGAAGTTAAACCTTGAGAAGAACAACGCCCAACGAGCTTGACGGGGCCCAAGACGACGAGCACCTTCAATGTAAGAAAGATTTTTGTGATCCATCAGGATCAGGATGGGTTCCTTGGTTCCTTCCAGAAGATGTCTCCATTCTTGTAATGCCATCTTTATGGCCAACAACTCCCTATTCCCCACGTCGTAATTTCTTTCTGCTGAAGAATTTTTTTTAGAACAAAACCCACAGGGGTGGAGTTTATCTTCGGGGGTGGTTCTTTGAGAGAGAACCACACCGGCTCCCACGTCGGAAGCGTCAACTTCCAAGGTAAAGGGGAGGGTGGGGACGGGATGTCGCAGAATGGGGGATGAGACAAAGGCTTTTTTAAGGGACTCAAAGGCCTGGATGGCCTCCAATGGCCAAGAAGAAGGATCGGCCCCTTTTTTGGTAAGGGCCGTAATGGGTGCTACCAAAGTTGAAAAACCAGCAATAAATTTCCTATAATAATTTGCAAAGCCAAGGAAACGCTGAATCGCCTTCAAAGAGTTAGGTTGTGGCCATCCAAGTACAGAATTAAGCTTCTCCGGATTCATGGTGAACCCCTGGTCCGAGACAATGTAACCCGTGAAGGTAGTTGAGGATTGATGGAAGACACACTTCTCCATCTTGGCGTAGAGCTTGTTGGCCCGTAAACGAGAGAACACCATCTTGGTATAGAGAATGTGTTCCTCGAGGGTCTTGGAAAAAATGAGGATATCATCCAAGTAGATAATCACGAAAGAATTCAAAAGATCACGAAAAACCTCATTCATAAAGTCTTGGAATACTGCAGGGGCATTGCACAACCCAAACGGCATCACCAGGTACTCATAGTGACCACTGCGCGTGTTGAATGCAGTCTTCCACTCGTCGCCACTGCGGATGCGAATCAGGTTATATGCCACCTGTAAATTTAGTTTGGAAAAAATCGTCGAACCCTGCAGCCTATCGAAGAGCTCGGGGATAAGAAGCAAAGGGTAGCGATTTTTGATGGTAATTTTATTTAGGCCACGGAAATCGATGCACGGACGAAGCGTCCCATCTTTCTTTTTGACAAAGAAGAAACCTGCTCCAGCGGGAGAGGAGGATTTCCGGATGAAGCCTTTTTGAAGGTTCTCTGTGATATACTCGGCCATGGCCTCCGTCTCAGGCAAGGATAATGGATATGACCTGGGTTTGGGAAAAGGAGCACCCGGAATTAAGTCAATCGGGCAGTCGCAAGGGCGTTGAGCGGGAAGCTCCTCGGATTTGGTCTTACTGAAGACATCGAGGAACTCCGAATAAACGTCCGGTAGGGTGGCGTCTTGCTGGGGAAAGGTTTCCAAGTTGGCCAATACCGCAGCGGATGGGAGAGGCAACTCCACATAAGATGATCTCCATTGGACGGGGAATTCGGCAGTCCAATCGATAATGGGATTTTGAAGTTGTAGCCATGGTAAGCCTAGAATGAGTTGAACTGAAGGGGAATGGATGACATCAAAAGAAATGAGTTCCAAATGTCCATCCTTCATAGAAAGTTCCATGGGAAGTGTCTCCAAGGAAATAAAGGCTGGCTGAAGAGGTCTCCCATCGATAGCCTCCAAGCCGACCGGAAAGGCCTTCTCCCGGAGAGGAATGTTGTTCTGGATAGCAAAAGCATGATTCATGAAATTCCCTCCGGATCCAGAATCAAGGAAGGCCAGAGCGGGGATTTGAACGCTGGCGTACTTAAGGAGGACAGGAAGTAAGATACGCTTGGGGAGATCCTGTGCGAGAGATGGGAAGGAGGAGATGGTATCCAGTGAGATCCCCTCATACCTCACTGGGTGTTGGCGTTTTCCGGCCTCAAGGGACAATGCGGCAGGACGTGCCCTGGAGATCCACAATAGAAGCACAGGCCCTCATTCCTCCGACGTAGTCGCTCCGTAGAAGAAAGTTGATGGCTGCCCAGTTGCATGGGTTCAGGAACATCCGATGCTGGAAAAGCAAGAGCAGGAAACCTGGAAGCAGAAGGCACAGAAACAGAAGTACGAGGACGTTGACGTTCAGCCCGCCTTTCCAGAAGTCGTTGATCCACCCTGATGCACAAAGCAATTAAGGCCTCCAATGAGGATGGCCTCTCACGAGCCGCCAGTTCGTCCTTTAAGGATTCCGAAAGTCCCTGCCAGAAAGCCGCAGAAAGTGCCCCATCGTTCCAGTCAGTCTCAGCTGCGATTGTCCGGAATTCCAGAGCGTATAGTGCCACAGATCTCCGACCCTGCGAAATGTGGAACAAGAAGGAAGCAGCCATATCACTACGTCCAGGGGTATCAAAGACTAAACGAAATTCTCTCTTAAAGTTAGGGAAGCTGTAAGTGAGTTCAGGTTTTAGCTCCCAGATTAGTGAAGCCCAGGCCACGGCATCCCCGGATAGAAGGGGAAAAACATAAGCTACCTTGGTACGATCCATGGGGAAGCGAGAAGGTGACAGTTGGAATTGTATCTCGCACTGATTTAAAAACCCACGGCATGCAAGCGGGTCTCCAGCGTATTTACTAGGCGTAGGGATACGCAACTCTGAAGAACCTGTTCCTTCAAGGGAGACAGTGGGAGGTATAACAGAACTGGAGACATTTACTTGGGAAATCTGAGAAGTTAAGGTAGCAACCTGTTGGTTAAGAGCGGTTACCTGGTTGTCCAAAAAGGTAAAGTGTTTGGAGATAGTGGTTAGGGTATCTTCCACCTCAGGGAAGTCTGGGTCTGATGAGCTCTGCATAATGTACCTGCCTGCATCCTGTATAACTACCAGGAGGGCAGTATACATTCTACGCCCAGTATCCGGCCTATTTTATTTTATTTCGCTGCGCTTTTTTGACTCATCATTGAGTCTAATTATACCTGTGATCCAAGTGTTCTACTTATTTTAGTTGAGTATCTACTCCCATTAAAGTATTTTTAACCTACTCACTCCTCACCCTTAATAATAATAATAATAATAATAATAATAGCATGTTCTTGTATAGCGCTGCTAATTGTACGCAGCGCTTTACAGAGACATTTTGCAGGCACAGGTCCCTGCCCCATAGAGCTTACAATCTATGTTTTTGGTGCCTGAGACACAGGGAGATAAAGTGACTTGCCCAAGGTCACAAGGAGCCAACACCGGGAATCGAACCAGGCTCCTCTGCAGCAATCTCAGTGTCAGTCAATGTCTTTACTCACTGAGCCACTCCTTCTCTTTCTCACCCTTACATACATTCCTATATCCATTTCACTGTGCTGTGATTCAGTGATCGAGTGCTCTCCATTGGGATTCTGTTCTCTCTGTGTCCTCTAATGTAACGCTTGGCTTGCCCACAAGCCAGACGAGACCCCAGGACTGAGGGGGAAAGGAGAAATACCCCACACCTAACAGTAAATGGGGGCACGGCCGCAGTGTGGAAGTAACGTAGTTGGTCCAGGGAACAAAAATAGAAAGAGTGCCGTACTTGCCAACTCCAGCATAGAAGGGTAAAGTCCGTAAGCCAATGGTCAAGCTGTAGGGAGAGCAGCGTGGTAGAGTGTCCGTAAGCCTGGGTCGTGGAGCATAGAGAGCAGCGTAGTAGAGGTCCGTAAGCCGTGTCCAAGGGATGTAGAAGACTGCAAGGTAGAGAGTCCAAAGCCAAATCCAAGGGTACCAGAGAGCAGCGTAATCAAAGTCCAAAGCCAAGGGTCAAAATCCCGGGAGGTCAGCAGAGAATCCAGGGACAGGAACAGGGACTGAAACACAAGAGAGACAGGCAGAAGCAGACAGCACCAAGGTATAGAAGCTATTCAGAGCAATGTGGTAATGGCGAGGGGAGACTAAATAGTGGGCTGGGACCTATCAGAGGAAAGGGAGGAGCGGAGGTGTGGCCCAAGGGAAGCCCCAATAGGGGAGAATAGTCTGGGGGCGGACCTGGTGGAGCAGGGGCAGGGAAACACACTGATGTGTGTGCCGTACCTGAGGAGGCGGGTTCCGGTTCCCGGTGCCATTAAAAGGAAGCCTGGGTCCGCACGCGCCCGTAAGGGGGACTCACACGACCCGGAAGTGCGGGAGCAGCCGCGGGGGAGACGCCGAGGGCCTGGGCACGCCGCCGGGGACCAGAGGCAGCTGGGAAAAGAGGTAAGGAAGCGCTGGTAGCGGGAGTCCCCGCAGCGTGGGTCGTTACTGTCTTTTATTGTGTCTGAGCACTATATCATCTTGAACTCCATTTTTGTTGTTATTCTGTAAGCCCTTCTCGCATGTCTAAACCATGTGGAAAAGGCTTTTTTAGAAGTGGTTTCACTCCGGCATTTAAATCCATGCGGAATTATCTAATTTGCAGTTTTTGCAAACTAGTTGAATTCTAGTAGCTCCAAAAACTACAAAAGGCTAAACCGATTCAAACAATTCACATTTTTTTCTCTCTCAAGGAGGACAAGGACTTTCAATTTAGTAGTATCTCCAGATATAGATATACATATATACATATATATATATAACCCATGGATCCCCCCCCTAATCGCAGATCAGGTCCCCTAAGGTGTTCTGGGGTCTGGCTATATGTCTCTGTGTGGTGCATACCTGCTGGCAACAGTAGGGCCTGAGTCTCCCGAAATGTCATGGGGGAACAACAGGACAGGTTACTGGGGTGGATGCCTTCGTTCTTCTTCAATGGTACAGCACCTCCATCTGTAGTAAGCCCCGGGAATACGGGGTGGAATCCCTACCACAGAAATCCCCCTCCCAGGGATGAGAGATTCCAGTCTCACACAAAGTTCTCTTTAACCAGCAGACTCCTTTATTCAGTCTCCCGCAGCAGTAGACAGGTACAGTTTATATACAATGCCACCAGCTGTTCTCCTTTGTGATGGTCCCTGCCTCCACTCTGGACCCAAGGGCCATCCAGAGTGGGGCTAGCTCTTCCCTTACCCCCTAAGCAGGGTAAGAGGTATTGGTGCACCTCACTATCTCCTATCAGCTCTACTCATAGGCTGCTTACTTTCCTCCTCTCTCTAAGTAACTCACTGTCTCAACTCTTACTCACTCTGACACTAAATAGGAAATGCCCAGCTCTTTATGATATCAGCAGGCACCACCCCTGTGTCTCTTGATGGGACACATGGTCAGGTGACCTACCTCCACCATTCAGGGCAAGTGCTTGAAGTGCTTGAAGTGGGGAAAACCCATGATAACTCCTGGCAACCTGCCTTTAACAGGGATATACCCCCTAATCTTACAAGGGCTACACTCTCCCTCAGGTGGAATCCAATGGTCCCCACTTGGACCTAATTTTCTGGACCATCCTGCAGGTGAACAATCTGTGAACATACAAACATAATTAATTAATATTGTGTACACGAGACTGTAACACCCATGATGGTGACATAACATGCAGGAAACTTCCAACATGGAGAACCCTTAACTCAATAATAATGACGGGGATCAGGCTTCTTCACTTCCCGACCATTATTATCCACAATCTTAACAAAGAACGGTTGAACAGGCCCATTCTCCGGTCTGTACAATATGTTGTGCATGAATATGTTCCTGCCTGTACTCCAAGATTTCATTATAGAACATATTTTGTCCTCCCTCAAGTAAGCAGTGCTACCAAATTTAATTCGTAGGTGCTCAATGACCGCGTCCCTAAGCCAGGTGTCTTTTTGATCCTCGATCTCCTGCATGATCGGCTCTGGCATGTACGGAAACTCATAACCATGAGACTGCCGGTATCTCGCCGCTATGGCTCTATCTGCTCGACTTAACTTAGTAAGTTTCCGATTCCCAGCCTTTCCTGGCAGTACCCAGTACTTTGGCTCCTCAGGCGCAATATCATCATACAGAATAGATGAACCTTTGGGGGTGATCACTTTTTGCATAATGTCTTTCCACCTGTTATCTAACTCATCGGCAACCTCCTGTGGAGAATAGGTGCCTGCGTCCCACTAGTGATCTACAGTATCTTTCTTTATCAATACAAATCTGGTGCGGTCCATCCCCTCATCATACCCTGTGCATAACTGTGCCCACCATTTATGTCGGTGCTCATATGAGGATGACACACTCATACCACCCTCGGACTCAGCTCACGAGGACACACCAGATGTCTTGCCTCAGTAGAGTCCGAGCCTTTACGCCTCCCTCTAATGACATTCTTGTAAACCGTGGGATTCATCTTGTGTGCCTTGGGACTTACGGGACCCGCTTTTGCAGTAAACTGGGACCCTCGGGCCCTACCTCTAGGGACAGGATTAAACACAGTGGGGTTAGGTACATGTATCACACTTGACAATGGTATCTCCCCATCAGAACCCTCATCACTTGTCACCCAATCCCGCCAATCAGTTGAAAACTTGGGCGTCTTATCCAGCTTACTCCCACTAGGACCCGGTGGCATAACACGTGACGGGGCAGGGGCAGTGGCCGGGGCAATGGCGCTAGGGGCGGTGGCCACATGATCGCCATAGTCCATTACAGTGTCTCTGAGTCGGGCGATGCCACGACCGCTAGGTACTCTCTTACTGTCTCTTGCAGCAGCGCTTCGGTCTCCCCGCTTGGCCACTTGGGCCTTAAATTCCTTGAACTCTGCTTCCAGCCCAGCTCTCCTTATTGAAGCAACCAAAGCTTCCGGGCCTCTGCGCCAGTCTGACCCGGAAGTTACGTCATCGTTGGTCGTTGCGGAATCTCCATCCGCTCCTTGGTCCCGCACCGGAAGTGCGTCGAGGACCGGACGGGGCGGCGGTGGACCATCAGGATCTCGGACGGGCAGGTAGGCCTCAAGCCCTTCTCTCTCCACAGGTTCCTCCTACAACTGGCGGGAATAAGGGGGTGGTGGTGTCCTCTTACCACTCTGCTGTCTTGCGATGCTCGTTGGTTCCTCTGAAGCCGTCTCGGGTCCCATCTCCGCCGCACTGGGAGTCACCATGGCCGTGGGACTTCTACACGGTTCGGGCCACACCAGCGCTCGCTGTCGAGGGGTCTCTGGACTCGTCTGCTCCATATCTTGGTTAAGTGGAACCTCTTCTTTACAGCTGGGGTGGTCCACCGGCCGTCGCATCACCACCGATGACAGGCTGTCTCTCTCATCATCCGACGAGGACTGCAACGGCACCTCCGCTGGAGAGTCAACTCGGGTCCTTGCAGCACCGCCAGTGGGTATAGGTATTAAACAGGCCCGCTCTGGTACCTCCACTGCGGTCGCGCTCTCCTCCGTCGGGGCATCTCCTGGTGGCTGTGCCTGGGTCCCTACCGCAGGGGTAATATATGGGACCAGGGCAGCCTTCGCATCCGCCTCCTCCACTTCGATCAGCGTCGCTGGAGAGGCATCTCGCGGGGTCACTATTGTAGGGCATGGCTCGATAGGCCAGAGGTAAGGTTCTCCTTTGTGATGGTCCCTGCCTCCACTTTGGACCCAAGGGCCATCCAGAGTGGGGCTAGCAGGGTAAGAGGTATTGGTCCACCTCACTATCTCCTATCAGCTCTACTCATAGGCTGCTCACTCTCCTCCTCTCTCTAACTAACTCACTGCCCCAACTCTGACTCACTCTGACACTAAATAGGAAATGCCCTGCTCTTTATGATATCAGCAGGCAACGCCCCTGTGTCTCTTGATGGGACACAGGGTCAGGTGACCTACCTCCACCATTCAGGTCAAGTGCTTGAAGTGGGAAAAACCCTTGATAACTCCTGGCAACCTGCCCTTAACTAGGATTAAGCCAGGAGGAGGAAAGAAATAAAGAAATATAGCCTCTAATCTTACCAGGGCTACATATACATGCGTGGATGCGTGTGTATATGTCCCCTCAAATTTCCCGCCAAATAAATTAGGGCGAGATACCTGTACTGTAAAAGGAACACATTGGAGGAACCCTGGGAAATATGCTAATGGTTATGCAAAGCATATTTAAATGAGCCACACCTCCTAAAATACTGGTGTCTGACACAACAGGAGTAGATCCCATAATCTCTGCTATTCAGTGTAGCAACTGTAGCATTAAATTAAACCAGATGCTGGGACACTCCACTGTCACATATCTCCCTGGTGTCTCATATGTGCTCCTTTTTGTGCACAAGGAAAATTGAACTGACATCCGGAAAGTTGAAATCCTCTTTCTCCGCCGCCACCGCCACCACCACCACGCAAAGCTCTGTCTCAGGGTCTGGCGGGAGCTAGCACCACCTTCAGGTCATTCCACTTCAAAAGCAAGTACAGCATGGCCCCGCATCTCGGCGCTCCGCTTTTCGGCGATCCGCTGATACGGCGGCACTGAGAAGGGGGACGCCATGTTGAATTTAAAATCGCGCATGTGCAGAATGGGTGGGTGCGCCCGGCGCGCATGCGCAGACCGCCGGTTGCTCATGCGTACACCGCCGGTTGCGCGTGCAGACGGCAGGTCGCACATGCGCAGAACGGCCAAAATGCCGGTTTGCGCATGCGCAGCACTGAAAATCGCCGGATCTGCTTTCCGGCGATTTTCACTATACGGCGGGCCTCTGGAACGGAACCCGCCGTATAACCGGGGCCCTGCTGTACAATCCATTCAAATTGCATTTTAAACCATGCGGGTTTACAACTTTCTATAGATGCTGTTCAAATGATGCAATTTGCAACAGAGAATATGTTTTTTTTACACATTTCATTCCGATTCTTCTGAATAAGAAGACAAAATTGGAGCTATGACAATAGACCCTAGAGGCTGCATTTTAATGCGCTAGAATATACAGTACAGGTAGTGCAATTTTACCTGATTGTAATCTTTGTGGAGTAAAGGATTCTACAGCATTAAACGTGTGCTTGTGTGCAAAGAGCCGCTTGAAAGAGCAGCACAAAAACCCACCTCTTTACTGTTTAAAACATCACATTAAGGACTTTTTAACTGATTTGTTTACACATATTCTAATTAATCATTTTATTTCCTATTTAAAGAAACATTCTATACATTTCTAACTATTTAGAATAGGTTCACTATAGAACATTTTGGGATGTGCTTTCAATGGTTTTGTTTAGTGTGGTTATATATATATATATTTTCAAAAAAGGAAAAAGGTTTTATAGTGTAAAGACTTCCCCCAGCAAGGAGCACATTAACGGTGCACACCTAGGCTGTTAAAATTAACATTTATTATGCTTAGGTAAAATAATGGTACACATATATATTAAACCTTATATCAAAAATTAAACAGTGTGTATCGTGTTATTTAAAAACTTGTTCAATGAGGAGTGCAAATATAAGACTCTGTTAATAATCCAAACCCATCATTATGTAATCATAGAATATTTATAATATAATAATCCTCCAATGATGGATAGGTGTGTAACCCTTGTTCCCCTCCACCCCAGATACAAGTGCTATATCTAGGGTGTATGAGGGCTGGCTACACGTGTTTGAGTGGTGCATACCTGCCGGTAACAGGAGGGCCTGAGGTTCCCGCGATGTTGTTGGGGACACAGGACCAGGCTTCTGGGGTAGTTGCCTCATTCTTTTAGTGGTGGTGCAGCGCCTCCATCCTCTATACCTTCCCAGGGTATGGGGTAGGACACGTATAGAAAAATTTACCCCGGTCCCAGGGTGGATGCTCCAGAATCACACAACAGTCTTTAGTAAGATCAGCAATGTCTCTCTTTATTGTCTCTCATTAGCACACAGCAACCTTGCAGCATACAGCCACAACAACAACAGCAATAGCAGCAGCACACACAGAGATCCCAAGGTGTACAGCCTTTCTCCTCTCCTCTCCTTTCCTCCAAGAGGTACCCCGACAGGATGGTCTGTGAGGGGCCGCAATACCCCAGTACCCACCTCAGAGGGTCCCCTCTGGGCGGGGGTATATCCTCCCCATCACCCCCTCATCAGGGTGAGAGGCATTGGTTCCACCGGAGCTCTGCTCCCTCGCCAACTATCATAGGCCAGAGTTCTCTTAGTATCTCTCCTGCTCCCAGGAGAGAGTTCGGCCTACTCCTCTCCTTCAACTCCCAGGACAGACTTCATAGAGTAGACTCGGAAGAGAACTAACTGTCACTCACAGGAGCTGGCTGCTCAATAGAGTCAGCCCCACCCCTCATGATGTCAGCAGGACCTCCCCTATGTCTCATGCCTGCAGCAGAGTCAGGGGCCTGCATCTATCACTCAGGGCAGGGCGTGAAGGGGGAAAACCCATGATTACTACTGGCGCCTGCTCTTAACACGACTTACCACAGTAGGAGAAAGATATGTACATCCTGTGCTGTTTACAGGGGGCTACAGGTGTATACTCCTGGATGCAGTTATAGTAGCAATGCTGAAATCAATGTTCCAACAAATCTATACATACCTCCCTACCACAAATAAAGAGATCACTTTTTATTGGGATATTGACACACTAATAGTCCCAACTGAATATGACTTATTGCTATGTAAAAGATGTGGGTCAGAGATACAGCTTACCTACTAACTCACCATAGACCATGCTTGTTGTGCATATACACCTTTGTGAACTGCTTATGTAAACAGATATAATATTCCCTCACTATATATAAATGTCATAAACTTTATGACACAGTTCCAACATCACTGTATAATTTTACCCTTGACCCTGGTAATCTGCCTCTGACGAAGCTCCCAGGTGGGAGGGAAACGCGTTGGGCAGTACACGTGGTGACGTCATTGAACGTGGGACGTGGTGACGTCATCGTTGGAGAAGTGCCAGACTCCGTGTATCGACACTGTGGCAGTTTGCAGCATGCAAGGTTGTATCATGCTGATAGAAAGCACCGCCGAGTGCTAGCTTATTATGAATCTCTACCACTGGCATTTATGTCTGCATTAAGGGATACGGTATCACAATTATCAGAGTAACAAATGACTTCCCAATGTTGGTAAAATTGTATGTTTAAGGGGTCACTGAAACGGAATCAATCCACTTACCTCTCACCATTCATTGTGCAGTGCATTGCACCTTACCTTAGGGCACTGTTTACTCCCACTAATATTATTGTGTAATCTTTGTATTGCAATTAGTCAAGGGTAAAATTATACAGTGATGTTGGAACTGTGTCATAAAGTTTGACGTTTATATATAGTGAGGGAATATTATATCTGTTTACATCAGCAGTTCACCAAGGTGTATATGCACAACAAGCATGGTCTATGGTGAGTTAGTAGGTAAGCTGTATCTCTGACCCACACCTTTTACATAGCAATAAGTCATGTTCAGTTGGGACTATTAGTGTGTCAATATCCCAATAAAAAGTGATCTCTTTATTTTTGGTTGGGAGGTATGTATAGATTTGTTGGAACATTGATTTAAGCATTGCTACAATAACTGTATCCAGGAGTATACACCTATCCATCATTGGAGGATTATTATATTATAAATATCCTATGATTACATAATGATGGGTTTGGATAATTAACAGTCTTATATTTGCACTCCTCATTGAACAAGTTTTTAAATAACATGATACACACTGTTTTATTTTTGATATAAGGTTTAATATATATATGTGTACCATTATTTTACCTAAGCATAATAAATGTTAAGTTTTAACAGCCTGGGTGTGCACCGTTAATGTGCTCCTTGCTGGGGGAAGTCTTTACACTATAAAGCCTTTTTCCTTCTTTGAAAATATATTTCAGATTAGCACATAGGTAGCACCCGGTATCTTACTTGATATCTTAGGCTACAATCACATTATACAAATTTCAAACTACGCACATCAGTGAGCGATATACTCTATATGGTCTTGGTTTTATATATATATATATATATATATATATATAAATGTAAATACAACTGTATGCTCATCTGCATGTCTTAGGCAGGTCTGCAACCCCGCCTTTCCCCATTATCACCCAGCACACAGCACTTCCACTGCAGCAAGGGACTCTGGGAAATGGCAATTTATATATATTTGTAGCACTTGTTCATCCCCCGTTCCCCCTACAGGAGATCATGTAGCTATGTGTGCTGCCAGAAAGATCCCAGGGGAAGAGAGACTCCCTGTTCTAAAGAACACCAGTACCTGGCACCTGCCAGAGGGAACTTCCACAGACACCACCACAGAACCTGGACTTACGTGGAAAGCACCCTGCCTACAGGTGCCTCTCTTTGGACTGTGTCAAAGGTTGGTATGAGGCCTAGCCTTCCAGCCCTCAGATAGGGGCTGTTGAATGTTAGTCAGTCCCCTACACGGGGTTAGGCCTGGTTGTTGTTTTCTGCTGTAATTTTGTTTTGTGATTTGAAGCTGTTTGTTTGTTTAAAGCTGACGGTTAGTAAAGCCATCGGTTTATTTCTCCAAAAAGTCTCCTGTGTTTTATCCTTTGCACTCAACCTACAGGGTCACATTGTGATTTCCTATAAAATGTTCAAATGTTTAAAAGTCTCTGGGCTTCACTTAGATAATATTGTATGTCTGGTATGATTATACCTCATCCTTTTTCTGAACATGGAGTCCAGTTCTGTTTTGAACAGACCAACGTTTTATGATACTTTTCCAAACTAAAGACCACTGCCTTCCACTTGCTCTCTTCAATTTGCTTGCAGCTTTTTGGAAACCATACCCTGGAGAGCTATTTTATTGACACAATTTTATATTTTGTCATATACAGTACAAAATTACATTTACAGTTTTTTTTTTTTTTTTTATTATTTACGTATTTTATTTTATATATGTATATACATATTTCCATTGTAATTTAATCCTGGTTATTATTTTTATTATTGCTCTTACTATATGATTTATTCATACATCATGTGGCCGAGTAGGGACCGAAAAACCACATGATTACACCATCTACACCAATAAGCCTGAATGATCTACATTGTTTTATGTACATCCAATGTACACAAGTTGCCATTTTAAACCCATATTCTGTACTGTACATTTTGTATGCCTTTTCCAATAAAACTCAAGTTATAAAAAAAAAATTACATTTACAGGATTGTCAGAACTTTTATTTGCCATCTAAATACTTTTCCTGTTTTCTATTAAGTGTTTCTTATATTTAATTTAATATATGAAATAAGTAAATCATTATTTCATATACATTCTAATTTTGTTTGCCACTTTTCCACACACATAAATCAGCAACAAATTAAAAGAGAATAAAAATGTCATCCGTGAGATTTGTAATAGTAAAATAAATCAGCAGTATAAAAGCCTTTTGGAAGCCGATGAGAGGAAAAGCTGCAATTGGAAGCGTACATAACAAAGTAGCCTAAGGAGAGGTTACGTAGCAGCTTAAGTAACCTGGCCCCACATATCTCTAAACACTAAAATTCTGCGGTTGAGTAAGATTTATATATCGAACATTTTTATAAATAAGATGTACAAAGTAACTTTAGTTGGGATGTAGAGCAATAATAGGAACTCTATGTAAAATACTATTGGACTGTTAATTAAACTGCAAGAATGTCACAGAAACACTAGAATCTAACAGTATTTATTACACTCATCAAGACTGTGTGATAAAGCTTTGTAGGTCACAGTTTGATTCTGGTGGTGCAAATCCGTGCAGCATGCATTAATAAGGATATACTGTAGTCTAACCTGAAGTATGTGTGGTGGATTTGAGAGAAAAAAAAGTAATCTCTCACATTTGGATTACTGATCTCCAAGCTTCCCAGATAAATTGTGACCTGCAAAAGAGGTGGAGGCTCTTGGAATTACGGAAATTTCTATGGTTACCAGAGAAGGTTGTCAACGCTGATTTATCTAAGAGTAAGTTATAGAGTATTTTTAACTCCTCACTCTGCTCTGGAACCTTTCCATCCTCCTTCAAACATGCAACAGTCATACCATTACTCAAAAACAGCAAGCTTGACCCTACCTGTCTTTCTAACTATCGACCTGTCCTTCCCTCCTGCCTTTTGCCTCTAAACTCCTTGAACGTCTTGTATTTTCTCGCTTGCTCCATTTTCTCAACACCTATTCTCTCCTAGACCCTCTACAATCTGGCTTCCGCACTGCTCACTCCACGGAAACAGCCCTCACTAAAATAACTGATGACCTCCATGCTGCCAAAGACAGAGGTCATTACACTCTGCTCATATTACTCGACCTCTCTGCAGCATTTGATACTGTGGATCAACCTCTTCTCCTTCACATTCTCCATACTCTTGGTATTCGGAACAAAGCTCTATCTTGGATCTCATCCTACCTCTCCCATCGTACTTTCACTGTCTCTTCTGCTAACACCTCCTCCTCCTCTATTGATCTCTCTGTGGGGGTACCCCAGGGATTTGTCCAGGGACCTCTTCTCTTTTCTCTGTACACACTCTCTCTAGGTGACCTAATAACATCTTTTGGGTTTAATTATCACCTCTATGCTGATGACACACAAATATACTTTTCAACACCCGACCTTACACCTGCTATACAGACCAAAGTTTCTGAATGTCTCTCTGCTATATCATCCTGGATGGCCCTCCGTCGCCTCAAACTCAACATGGCTAAAACAGAGCTCCTCATACTTCCTCCCAAACCTGGCCCTACTACCTCCTTCCACATTACAGTTGGAACTACGATCATTCACCCAGTAGCCCAAGCACGCTGCCTAGGGGTCACACTCGACTCCTCTCTCACATTCGCCCCTCACATTCAAAACATTTCTAAAACTTGTCGCTTTTTCCTCCGCAATATAACAAAGATACTGTACGCCCTTTCCTCTGTTGCTCGACTGCTAAAACTCTGACTCAGGCCCTCATTCTCTCCCGTCTTGATTACTGTAACCTCCTGCTGTCCGGCCTTCCTGCCTCTCACCTGTCTCCCCTACAATCTATCCTAAATGCTGCTGCCAGAATCACTCTACTCTTTCCTAGATCTGTCTCAGCATCTCCCCTCAGGAAATCCCTCTCTTGGCTTCCAATCAAATCCCGCATCTCACACTCCATTCTTCTCCTCACTTTTAAAGCTTTACACTCTTCTGCCCCTCCTTACATCTCAGCCCTAATTTCTCGCTATGCACC
>WSYH01006104.1:0-40173 GCA_036426205.1 Ascaphus truei | reverse complement strand
TATGCCCTCTCCTTCATCCTTCCTACATAATTTTTACATCATTTTCCATTCATCCATTTTGCATCTCCCAGCACTAGTAATAAAAATCTTGGATTTAGCATTTCGGCCTCTCTGTCATCTGTTGTATACATATGCCATGCTCAGTAGCACTCCACATATATATATATATATATATATATATATATATATATATATAGTGTTCGATAATGCTATACATTTACACGCCCGGGGCGAGTGGATTTAACCTCCGGGCGAGTAAATATTGGCCCAAGCAGCACACGTGTTTGTTTTTTAAAATTTTCCCTGCTCGCACTCCTGTTTTTCCCGCGCTCGCGCTGGAGAAAAAAAAAAAGCCGGAGGCGGGTTCATGTTGTTGGGGGAGATTACCCCGCCTCCGGCTCTCTGAGCAGTGCCTTCGCTCCTCCCCCGCCTCTCAGCAATACTTTCCCTCCTCAGCGCTTTCACTCCTCCCCCTTCCGGCAGCCAGCCCCTTCCACGCTTCTGTCTGCCACAGGCCCCTGCAGGGCCATCTGTCGCCCCCCCACCTCCCTTCGGGCCATCCGCCCCCCCTCCTCCCATCGGGCCATCTGCCCCACCCTCCCATCGGGCCATCCGCCCCCCTCCCATCGGGCCATCCGCCACCCCCCCCTCCCATCGGGCCATCCGCCACCCCCCCTACCCCAATCTCTCCCGGCCTCCGTGACCCCCCCTCACCACAATCTCATATATATACAGTGTTCGACAATGCTATACATTTACACGCCCGGGGCGAGTGGATTTAACCTCCGGGCGAGTAAATATTGGCCCAAGCAGCACACGTGTTTGTTTTTTTTAATTTCCCTGCTCACGCTGAGAAAAAAAAAAAACTCCCCCTACCTGACAGCTGATTGGCGCGTGCTCCAAGGCTTTGTGGGTGCGCAGCCAGGCTCTATATGAGTCCGCCCCCAACGAGCGGCCATTCTTTCTGCCTGGAGCTCTGTTGGAGAGTAAGTACTCTCCAATTTCTCCATGCTGCGGCCCCTCTGCTCCTTCCCTGCGATCCCCCTGGTCCCAACATGGCTCCCTACTCCCTACCGCGGCCCTCTGTGCCTCCGCCTTTGCGTTAGTTTTCCTGTCCCCTGCTCCTGTCCCCTTTCCCTCCTCCTGTCCCCTTCCCCTCCTCCTGTTCCCTGCTCCTGTCCCCTTCCCCTGCTCCTGTCCCCTTCCCCTCCTCCTGTCCCCTGCTCCTGTCCCCTTCCCCTCCCCTCGATCCACCGATCGCTGCCCGGGGTGGGAGGTCCACACTGCTGCAGCCCGGGTTGTGTACGCGGGGGCCCTTGCCACGTGCCTAATCTCCCACCCACCCGTCTCCCCAAAACTTAAAATATGCCCGCCAGCTAGTTTCATGACGGCGCAGCCGCCGCCCCCCCCCCCCCCCCACGAGCTTCATGCCGCCGCGGGCTGGGGGGAAGAAGCAGCCTGCAAAGTTGCTTGGCCGTGCTGGGGGACACCTCGCCACGTGTTTCCCACCCACCTTGCCTCCCCAAAGCTTCCACTATGCCCGAGTGAGGTATGGGGGGTGGGGGGTGTAAGGTGCTGGGGGGGAAATGCAGGCCCAAGGAATAAAAAATAAAAAGGCAGGTTGTAATTAAAAATATAAAGATAAATGTCTTTTGGTGGCATCGCCGGATAAGGTATTCCTAATGTATTTGTCCCATTCTACAGTCAGTCACCCAGTCACCCACTCACCCAGTCAGTCACCCACTCACCCAGTTAGTCAGTCTGTAACCCAGTCAGTCACTCACCCAGTCACTCACTCACCCTGTCACTCACCCAGTCACTCAGTCAGTCACCCACTCACTCACCCAGTCAGTCATGCACTCACTCACCCAGTCAGTCACCCAATCAGTCACCCACCCACCCAGTCAGTCACCCACCCAGTCAGTCAGTAACCCAGTCAGTCACTCACCCACTCTGTCACTCACCCAGTCAGTCACTCACCCAGCAGTCAGTAACCCAGTCACTCACTCACCCTGTCACTCACCCAGTCAGTCACTCACCCACCCAGTCAGTCAGTAACCCAGTCAGTCACTCACTCAGTCACTCAGTCACTCACCCAGTCAGTCACTCACCCAGTCAGTCACTCACACTGTCACTCACCCAGTCAGTCAGTCACCCACTCACCCAGTCAGTCACTCACCCAGTCAGTCAATCAGTAATCCAGTCACTCAGTCACTCACCCAGTCAGTAACTCACCCAGTCAGTCATTAACCCAGTCACCCACTCACCCATTAAGTCAGTCATTCACTCACCCACCCAGTCAGTCAGTCAGTAACCCAGTGAGTCACTCACCCAGTCACTCAGTCACTCACCCAGTCAGTCACTCACCCTGTCACTCACCCAGTCAGTCAGTCACCTACTCACCCAGTCAGTTACTCACCCAGTCAGTCAGTCAGTCAGTCAGTAATCCAGTCACTCAGTCACTCACCCAGTCAGTCAGTAACCCAGTCACTCACTCACCCAGTCAGTCAGTCACCCACTCACCCAGTCACCCACTCACCCAGTCAGTCAGTCAGTAACCCAGTCACTCACCCAGTCAGTCAGTAACCCAGTCACTCACTCACCCTGTCACTCACCCAGTCAGTCAGTCACCCACCCACCCAATCACCCCATCACCCCACCCAATTAACCCCCCTGTCTCTCGCCCCCTGTCTCTCTCGCCCCTCTCTCTCTCGCCCTCTCTCTCTCGCCCTCTCTCTCTCGCCCTCTCTCTCTCTCGCCCTCTCTCTCTCTCTCGCCCTCTCTCTCTCACCCTCTCTCTATCTCTCTATCTCTCTCACCCTCTCTCTCACCCTCTCTCTCTCACCCTCTCTCTCTCACCCCCTCTCTCACTCTCTCTCTCACCCCCTCTCTCTCTCTCTCTCTCACACCCCCTCTCTCTCTCTCACCCTCTCTCTGTGTCTGCCTCACACTCTGTTTCTGGATCTCTTATTTACCCTATATATCTTAACTTCCCTATACTACACCGCAATAACCTATACTGCTATCTTCCAGATCTGGAAGCTCCAAGCTTCACACGGAAGACATCGGAACCCCCCTAACCCAGAAGACAGGTAGGGAACACATCTCCTCCAATGTATAACATTACGGGAATGAGGGTACCTGGACATTGAGGGACTGCGGATCAGGTAAGATCCCAGGTGGGATTGCTGCTTTAGATATTGTGAAGCGGGGACGTCCAGACACTGGTTAAGGGGTTCAGGAAACTAGTCATTCACACCTGGCTTTTATTTCTAGATCCGACATTTACACACACACATACGTAACAAGGACTAATTTTAGTATAATGTAATACAATAAATACATTTATGTCAAAAACTAATGTTGTTCTGACTAGGAATTTATTAAATGTATTTTATTTATATATTTTATTTTAAAGCGGGGTCGGGGTTGGGGGTGGGACTAGGGGCGGGACTAGGTGGCGAGTAGATTTGTTAACCTATTCTCAGCTGTTTCAGCTGCTGGAGGTTAGTGGCTCCTCCTTCCCAGGTTTTAAGCCCACCCCTCCCCACTTCCCAAGTTAGTAGGTCCTTTCATTCTACAAGATATAGATCCAATGTGGTCTTTCTCCCTCCTAATAGAGGTAAATGAGAATTTTAATCCTAATAGAGGTATATTAGTATTTTATCTGGTAGTGTTAGGGCTTGTGAACAGGGTCTGCCTTGTCGTGGCTCGCAAGCTTACAATGCTTTGGCCAAAGGGTTAAACTAAATGACCCTTTTTCAAGAGAATATATAAGTATTTTACTGTGTATTTTTGTCATGTTGAATGTAGCATTGGGCTTCTCTGTCGTCTGTTCTTTGGCGCTCTGTACAGTCAGAATAGACTTCCGCTGACCCATATCTCACAGGGATTCTTCCTACATGCGGACTCGCAAAGGGTATGAACTCTGCCCAACGCGTGTCGTGGGACACTGCCCACTTTTACAAAGAATTGAAGCCTCAGCATATGCGGGCAGTGTTCTGTAAACGGTAATCTAACACCTTCCTTTTATTTTGTTATCTGCAGAGTAATATCCCAGAAATGTGTGCTGCCGAAAACATGTAAGAAAGAGGAAATGACATAAAAATGTATTTTTTTGTTGTTTACGTAAAGATTGATTTTATGATAGGTTCAATATTTTAGACAGGTGCATTCCTGTTTCAAAGAGAAACAAATATTCTACTACCTTTCACTCATCATTTTTTTCCCTCCATTAACACAACCCTTCACAACAAACGTGTATAAAGCTTGTACATGAAAATGATCATACACACTGAAGTCCAGCAAAATTATTTTTGTTTAGGATGGCACCATGGAAGTGGAAGTCAAAGTTTTATAACCAAATATATTTTTACCATTGAACAAATGCAGCGTAGGATGAAAGTGTGGAGGTGAGGAACTGTGTCATTAACCAGTTGTGACAGTGAAGAGGTAGCCAGGCTCACTAATAAAGATTAAGCCCATTTGGTTACCTCTGATCCATGTTGTGGGGTTCAGGAGTGTCAGCTCTTGGACCCAACTGTAAACTGTAAAAGAATTACCTGCGACAATAAAGAATTTTTTTGTTTTTACCATTCATGGGGTGTCAGCAAGCAGGGATTGCTGTGGTATGAGTTTGGGGAGGGGGATTGGTTTACGGAGAAAATGTTGTCAGATTGTGTCTATCTAGTCAGGATCCAGAGTTGCTGGTTTCCCTAAAAATGTACCCAGGAATCAGTTAAAATGCCTGGATGCATGTAGACTCATTGTCTCGGTAATCTCCCCCCTTGAAAACGCTTGCGTGACCCAGAAAGGTCAATGGGGCATAGGGATGTGAGGTGTTCCTGAAACAGTCAAGGGGTCCCTAGATTGATGGGGTTACCCAGTAAGAGCCCAGGTCTCCCAGAACCGGTATAGGGGTTCTGGAGGTACTCCAACTATCTACAAGGTTGTGAGGGGACTTTTAAAAGTCTAGTCCTAAGTTTATTGTATACAGTTTGGGGAATAAGGCTAGTAAGAAATAACGTGCAGCTTCTTATTCTATTTCTCATAACCAAAAGACTTAGTATATTTTTAAAGTGTATATTTTATGGAACAGTGTGTTTTAAAACATATCTGTTTGTGCACAGAGATGAGCTGGGACGTTCAGAGCCAGTGTTCTGAGTGAGCCAATGGGCTACCAACTTGGATGCCACTGGGTCTACTCATACAGTGGAGATGAAAGCCACAGAGGATGTGTCTGAGGTGTCAAGACCATTTGGATGTGAGGGAAGGACAAGTATCCACGTCCTGAGATCAATGGATGCCCTTTGCATTTTTATTGATCCCACCAGACTGGCAGGAGCCTGTCGCCACAGGTGGCATTGAGGAAACCAGGGCCAGATGTGCCAAATTGCCCATGCCCCTTGGTTCATTCAGACTTCCAGGTAACCCTTTTGTGTCTACCAGCTTGTCTCTAATTGGCGGCAGAGACATTTCTCACGCTTTGGATTGTGCTATAGTATTTTTTGAATGAAAGTCAGAGGCATTATAACCCCTTGCACCCATTAGAGTGTTTTCCAGTGTTCTCCAAGTTCTCCCAAAGTTTTCAAAGATTCTAAGCACCAAGTGAATTCCAGCCCTTTGGAGCGAGAGAGAGAGAGAGGGGAGCTGTGGGGGTTGGAACTGCAGGTTGATTTCAGTTCCAAGACTTTTTAGGGTAAGCTTTGGATTAATAAGCCCCTACACCTTGGAAAGTATAGTTTTTCAATCCCAATTCCCAAGTAAGTGTGTTTTTTTTCTGTAGTTTGTGTAACAGTGTGTTTGCCTTTTCCTGTGAATAAATTTGCAATTTATTTCATTAACTCGTTTTGCTCAATGCATGATCCTGGTAAAAAGGTGCAAATGGCCTGGTCCTCTGTGACACCAGTAGTGTGAAAATATTGCACAGTAAGGGCCTCATGCAGTAAGCGACGATTATGTGAAATCGGCAAGCTTATCGATTAGTCATGTTATTGGCGTTTTTCCCTCTCCGTATGCAGTAAGTGCCGAATACATTCAAAATCAAGCCGAAAACAAATCCGCCCACTCTCACGATGATGAGCCGATCACACACAGGTGTATCGGCGTGCGTGGCGGGGTGCTGTTAGGTTGCACAATCACAAATCTTGCTGAATCAGGCGAAACAAGCATGTTTTTGATTGCGCGCCATATTTAAAGGCAACGTGTACTGCTAATCATTTTCTGTGTTGTTGGGAGTGAGAGAGAGAGAGAGACGCACAGAGCTGGACGATTGAAGATTTGCATATTGACTGAGAGACTTGTTGTGTATTGGGTGAGCTTTGTCCTTTGTTGTTTTGTTTACATCTTTGTCTTGTTTTATATGTGGAAGTGGGTCGTGTGATTGCCTGTACATTTCTTGTCTGTTTTTTGTGAGTGCTGAAAGTATGCCCGCAAAGCGTGGGAAGAGTGATGCTGGTGGGAGTGGGAGTGCTACTCGTAGGAGTACGCGTCGGAGTGAACGTACTGTTCAGGGGAGTGATGTTGCTGGTGCACCGAGTGGTGTTGCTGGGAGTGGGAGTGCTGTTGCTGGGAGTGGGAGTGCTGTTGCTGGGAGTGGGAGTGCTGGTGCTGCGAGTGTTGTTGCTGGGAGTGGGAGTGCTGTTGTTGGGAGTGGGAGTGCTGTTGTTGGGAGTGGGAGTGCTGTTGCTGTGAGTGGGAGTGCTGGTGCTGGGAGTGCTGGTGCTAGGAGTGTGAGTGCTGGTGCTAGGAGTGTGAGTGCTGGTGCTAGGAGTGGGAGTGCTGGTGCTAGGAGTGGGAGTGCTGGTGCTGGGAGTGCTGCTGGTGGCGCAGTTGCTGATGGGGTGTCTGGTGGTGGCGTGCTTGCTGGTGGCCAGCTTTTGGAGGCTCTTCCATTGGAAGAAGGAGAGTCCAGTCAGCACCAGCCAAGCTCTGACCCTAAACCTGCTCGGAAGAAACGTGTGGAGAAGCCACGTAATCCTCGCTTCAATGACCAGGAAAATAGGGCTCTTGTCACTGGCATTCTGGAGCACTATGACAGTCTCTATGGACATTTAGTAGGTAAGTGTAACTTTACATTTATTATTCAAATACATGTGATCCTAGGTCATCTGAGTTTTGTTCATATGCAAATATGGGTACACAATATCTTTCTATGTTCATTAGTGTGGAAACACAGCTTTTTATCATGCCTTACAAGGACAAATAAACACAGGCGGTCAATTTGCCAGAACTGCATACAATATGAATGCAACCTTGCTTACATGTATAGGTTTAGTAGTGAATGCTCATGTGCTTCACATATTACACATAAAACAGCATGTTTGCTATCTCTTGGAACAGCTAGCAGTGTAGGAAACTGGTGCTTATATTATTATTAATTTACCTCATATCTTTTATATGTTTTTCAAGGGCGGACAAGTGCAGCAAGCAAAAAAGAAATGTGGGACACAATAGTCATTGGTGTCAATGCCTGTGGGAATAGTGTCAGGGACAAGTATCATTGTCGGAAAAGATTTGATGATATTAGGTCCAAATTGAAAAAGAAAATACAAGACCAACGCGTGCATGCTACTGGCACTGGAGGTGGGCCCACACCACAACGTCTCATATTGACTCCATTGGAGGAGCTGCTTCGGCCAAAATTACTTACCGTCGTCGTGGAAGGCTTGGCTGGTGACCGTGACATTGGAATTTATCCGTCACAATTTCCAGCAGGTGATAAATATTACTGTACTAGGCGTGTCGTTGCTTACAGTTATTTTGCATATTTACACTGCTTTTTATACTGTCTTCACAATATAAGCATACCTGCATCTATATATGTATATGTCTGATTCTGTATATATATATCTCAAAATAGACATATATGTAGTAGTCCTACTAAAAGCAGTAACTAATATAGCACGTGCCATTGCGTGCTCATTTACATGTGAATTCCCAAAATGCATAGCTGCAGTGGAAGCAATTGATGGTGGGCGAAGATGGGGAACAACAGGGTAGTACACATGTGTAACACATGTTCATGAGAAATTATTAGTAGCTACAGGTACAGAACAGAAATATGTATCATATTATTGTGTATTTTATTGATTTTACTCCGACAAACATGACATTACTGCCTATTTTAAGCATGCATCAAAGAAATTGCATGTAACGGCCTACAAACATCACTGGCACTAACACATCTATAGTTGCTTATGAAAAGGTCCATTTTTGCTTTATGTCATATACAGACAGCATAATGAGGCACACGTATCATATGTTATGTCATTGTTTTCATAACTTAAACACTGCAGATGACTACTTAGCTCATCTACCATTGTGTTAAAGCAGCTGCAATTAATATCTCATCACAGCATACACTTCAACAGAGGGGGTGGGGTTCAGCACACACACTAATTACAGCCTCATTTCACGGTCAACTTAGTTCACACCATTTTCACCTGTTTCAAGTAATTGAAAGGTGTGGCTGATTAGGCTTTTTGGGGAAGGGAATACCTTTCTTACAACCTGAATAGCACAACTGAAGTTAATCACACTCATTTGAAAGCTTAACTCTAGCTACTAAATGCCCCAACAACTCATTACTTATCAAAGCGTACGTCACACATTAGTTCACTCATATCTATAGTTGAACTACTATCAAAGACACATTATCACACACTGCATGTGTTGTCTTGTTGAGTCACAGCCACATTCAGGTGTGCCACATCTTCGATTAATGTACCACACATATCCTCTACCAAAAACAACACTTTTTGCAATATGACCACCTTCATGATAACCATTGTGAATGGTCATCTCATGATAGTTATGTACATTATGATACTGATATCACTACACAACATATGATTTTTATGTACAAATTTTATCTATTTATCCTCACGCATTACTGCAGGAACATAGTATGTTTTATGTTAGGAAACTCAAAAGTTCTAAGTACACAGGCATGTACAGTGTTATTACAACTATTTATGTTCACTTTCACACACATTTTCGGTTAAGGAACTGATGTTGTTAGTTAATCATAAATACAGAACATACAATAAGTGTTTGTTCAATATTTACACATGTAAATGTAAAACTTATGTTATTGTTATATATAGTTGCCCCTGGAGGACATGTGTCACCTGAGATGGAACAAGTGTCTTCACCTGGGTCAGCCAGCTCAACACAACTAGAAGGTGAGTGTATCATTTGCTGGCCATATAATATGTGCTCTTCTATATGTTATGTTGTCATGTTCATTATTTGTTTTGCACATCTTCTTTAAATAGGATTACTTAGTGTCAGTGCAAATTAAGTGTAAGGCAACATGTATTGTGTTAGTGATGTGAACTATCATGTAGGACTTCTGAGTTTAGAGCAACTTTTCATTCATTCATATTTCATACTGAGTCCAAACATTATTCGTAAGTCAAGGTAGTTTTTAATGTGAGGTTATAAAACGTATGCTAACATGTTAGGTGTTACTTAGGACACAGTACAATTACATAGTAACACAGCATACATTAACATGCCATTTAATAATGTGTACATTTCTTTTTAGAACATCATGGTGATGAGGATGATGAGTATGATGAGGATGACGCCGCAGAAGAGACTGAAATACAATCATGTGACCATGAAGAGGTGCCAATAGAAACTGTTGTACCGCCAAATCGTCCATCAACTTCCACATACGATGCAATTGTAGCTTCAGAGGGAAAAATAGTGGACGCAGAAAATCGTCGCCATTCAGACATGATGACAGTGCTGGAAAGAATGATTGGACTGCAGGAAGAAACAGTATCACAATTGGCACATCTCCACAGAGTCTTCATTGAAGTGCCTAAACAGTTGCAAAAAATCAACACCTCATTCGAAGCATTAGTTGTTCAGCAAACACAAGCTAATTACTGGAGAATGACTAATGTACCACAATTCAACACCTCACAGCCAGGATCTGTTCATGCAGGTCAGTTTTCACCACATTCATCTGATATTCATTCACCAGGCCCAAATGTTACAGGTCAAGTAGCAGACATTGCTGTGCAGGTTCCTGACGACATCCTACCGCTGCCATCTGTACAAATTCAGCAGCTGACACCTACAAAGGAGGCCACAAAAAGAAAATACAAGCAGTTACTACTGACCAGTTTTTGGTCAAAAACAAAAAAAGACTCACATGAAACAGACCGACCATCACTTGTGCAGTGTCTACCAACTTGCTCACATGTGTCAGTGGGCACAAGCTCTGTCGGTGAGTCACTTGCCACAAGCCCTGTCCGTGAACAGTCAGTACCCACAAGCCCTGTAGGTGAGTCACTGCCCAAAAGCCCTGTAGGTGAATCGCTGCCCAAAAGCCCTGTAGGTGAATCATATATATATATATATATATATATATATATATATATATATATATATATATATACACACACACACACTGCAGCTCTACACGCATACACACGCATACACACGCACACACGCACACACGCACACACACACTGCAGCTCTACACACATATACACACACACACACTGCAGCTCTACACAAACTCTGCAGCTACACCCACAAACTCTGCTGCTTCTGACACACACACACACACACACACACACACACACACACACACACACACACACACAAATTGCAGCTACAACAAACTCGACAGACACTTAGTTTGCCGCTACAAATACACTCTTTCCCTCCTCACTGTGTCCTGCGGAGGGAGGGTGAAGAGTCACTGCCTTTCTGCTGCCTCCTGACCAATCCCCTGCCCTGTCTGAGAGCTGTGCTGACAAAAGAAAAGCTGATTGGCTAGAAATAAAAACTTGGTAGGGTGCCAAAAAATCCGGGCAATTACTGAATGGATAATACCCGGAATTTTAACAAATCAGAGAGCAGGGATTTCAATAATGCTCAGAATTTACCAGCTTTAGCCTATATGTATGGTATACAGGTATCAGTTATGTATCAGTCTTGTTTCTGTACATAGTATATAGTTTCTTTCTAGAGAACATTTATTTTTCTGGTATAGTCATTTTCAAGAGACATGGAATTGCATATTTATTAGACTTGAACCTAATAATCTGTGAAGCCCTAGTATCAATAGTCGGGTTCCATAGTATAATATCCCGATTTAGATTAGATTTGATAGTCAAGGCTTCCCATACTGTATCTTTATCAGAATATTAGCAGGTCACAGCCCACACAGTTAAATCAGCTTTAGGTCGCAGGGCTTTTAGGATATTGTAGGTGATAAAGGAACTACTATTTAGCCAGCTATAGTCTGGTAAGCATAGATATTATGATTTTTGGCAACTTGGTCAAAGGTTTTACGGTGGCATTAGGTTGATAAATCCATCTTGATTCCTTTTTGAGCAGCTCCTGGTCCCAGTCTCCCTTGTGTATACCTAGGGTCTATTCCAATAAACTTGAGAACTTTGGTATCTCTCTTGTGACAATTGTTGGCATGTCTAGTAATTGAGGTTTATGACTTGTTCCTTATTGTGCCAAGATGTTTGAGTACTCAGTGTCTAAGTTGGCGTTTTCTCAATATACTTTTTGTGGCAGATACACTCAGCCTGATACAACACCCCTGAGTTTTGATGAACTGTCTTATGTTGTAAGAAATATGAACTGGATGGTTTAACGGGTAGCCACGTCTGTCTTGTTGGCTGGTCAAAATGACCATAATGTCCTTCAGGTTTTGAGGTCCTCGACTTGTTATTGATGGATAAGGTTGTCTCTTTAAGATCTTTGTCAGAAAGTAGGATATGCTAATTTTTCTTAAAGATATTCTGAGATAGATCCCATTGTTAGTTTAATGTGCCAATGCATCTTATAATGGTCTTTTGTGAGACTGCTGGTTTGTCACTTAAGAGTGTGTGCCTAGATTTATGTTTGGCCCATTTATACGCTCTCTTAATGATCCTTTGGCTGTAGCCCCTGGCGGTGACTCTTTCTGTAATTAGATTGGAATATTGGTGGGATAGGGAGAGGGGAACAGGGAAGGGGAAATGACTCTCGCTTCAGCTTAATTTAAACAGGTAAATAGATGGTAACAAAGGTGCATAGGGGGAATGGGGTATTAGTATAATGTAAGAAAAAAGAAACACCCTTTAACATGCACTCATTGTCTGAATTGATATGGTGACTAAAAGTTAATACTTATTATTTTATTAAGTTGATTAAAATAAATGGTGATAAATAAATTACAATTATGAACAACAGAAACTCAACATATTGTATTGTATTGTATGTCTTTATTTATATAGCGCCAAAAGTGTACTCAGTGCTTCACAAAAAATACAGTACAGGGAATTTTAAAAATACAATAAGTGCAGCAAAAATCAGACAATGGGAAAGGAAATCCCTGCCCCGAAGAGCTTACAATCTAAGAGGTTTGAGGGGAAACTTACAGAGACAGCAGATGAGGGAATAAGTGCTGTAGATGGGTGTTAAATGAAAAGGTTAATACCATTTACAAGGGAAGAGATGGCAGGGAGGCGTAGGTGAGATCAGGTGTGTATGTCTGGCTTCGGGCTTAGGGGAGATCCCCAGCAGCAGGAAGGAGTAGATAGAGGGTGTGAATAGAGGATTTGTGTGGGTGTTTTTTATTGAGGGGTAAAGAAGATGGAGATATATGAATAGAGTTGGAGACATGGGGCTGGTAGAAAGAAATGTGTATTTTGAAAAGAAGCGAGGTCAGAGCAAATATAAATAGTAGCAGCATAGTAACATATAAAACAAACCAACAAATATACAAACATAAACCGGACCACAGGGGAAGATGCAGTCTATAAATAAACACTTAATAGCGGTGAGTGAAGATCACAAAAAGTATTTAATATGTCCCCTTGTCCAGCACTAATATAAAGTTAAAAGACCTATATTAAGTCAAACAGGAACCTAGGGCTAACGGTCACTATGCTAGAAGCACACTGCACGCAATAAATGGATACTCCTATAGAATACTACATACATTAAACACAACAAAAACCAGCTAGATTGATAAGTTGATCAGTTGCAGAATGTCAGAACACCATAGGCATAGTATATGCTGTTAACACTCAGTATAAAGTCTTATCTGCTAAAGTGTATAATGGTGCAGTATGTGATGGCCCACAAAGTGTGTTTGGTGTGGCCCTGAGGCACGAGTCTTTGCCCGTATCAAATTATAGCCTGTTATACCAGACTAAGGAGTTGCAGTGTAAATCATTGGTGATGCTGTTCTTATAGAGTAATTATAACCTGGGGTGGGGTGGGAGTCGCATGGGGAGCTGATACTTTGTAAACAATGAACTGCTACTTAGGAAGCAATCAAAGACCATAGCATATAGTAACAGCCACGTTACAAAGCGCTACTCGTGTTACAAAATGTAAATTATAAGACAACCGCTACACAAATATATAATACCATCGTCATGGCATTATAGCAGCAAAGAAACATATATAGTATTTCCGTGTAGCTACAAACAGCGATTCAACTGCAGGCGGTTGACAGTGTGGATGCACTGTGATACAGAAGCTAGTCAGCTAATACTACTGCAGCTCTGATCTGCGCTCAGCAGCGCTTCCCACTCACCACCCGGCAGTGTTGCATCGTGACGTCATGACGTCAGCCTCGTTAGTCCCGCCTCCCACCTGACGCACGTTTCGCGGAGGCTTTTTCAAAGGTAATTAGATTGGGCTGTATCTCAAAATCCTCATTTGAAGAACCATTTCTCCAAATCCTGAGAAACTGTCCCACAGGAATAGCCACGTACCAGGGTTTTTGGATGGTGACTTGTGGCATGTAAAATGCTGTTTGCCATTTATTTTATTTACGTGGTTGTTACCAATGAATTCTTTGATCCTCTCAGAATTCTAAAATCAAGAAATGTATTCTCCTTGGAGCTATATTCCAGATGGATGTTGTTGGTATTGAGTTTTTTTTATTTCTTGGACGGTTTTTAGATGACCCCGCCATAGCATAAAAACATCATCAATGTATTTTACCCATAAATCAATCTGTCACTGCAAGATGATCAGATAGAACAGATGCTTTGCTTTTCAATCTATTCCACATCCTTCCAGCAAACTGCTGTGAATTTAGTTGGCAGCACAAAGAGGTCATTTAAAGCTGATCAGATAGATGTCACTGCACATTCAAAATGAAATTAGATATAGAGATATACAGTATAAAAAGATTTCCTCAGATAAATATTACTCTAAATATATTAACGTACAATTTCAGGTAAGAACGTATATTCAGCATGTTGGTGTACAAAACGTGAAATGCTGTATAAGGGGATTAAATATTTGGATAAGAGTGTAAAACATTTATGCTTAGATATACAGAGGCAGAGTGTTTAGAATGTTGTGACAAGCAGTATTTTATGACAAGTCAACAGAATGTACTAAGAAGGTGGGAGAAGGAATGGTTTGTAGATAGATCTACTTGAATAGGTGGACATCTGAGTGCAACTTTTCATTTAATAATAATAGCATGTTCTTGTATAGTGCTGCTGATTTTACATAGCACTTTACAGAGACATTTTGCAGGAACAGTCCCTGCCCGTGGAGCTTACAATCTATGTTTTCAAAGAATTATGTATGGGACAGGTGGTTTGTGAGCTCCCCTAATCACTGGTGTACAGGTTTGAGTCACTGTTCCATGCCTTTGTGACAACGCGGTTGGGTTACAGGAATGCCTTATATGCAAGACTACCGATGTGCTTCCAACTAGTGCAGAATACAGCTCGGATGCTGAGACGTGTTTCTCTCCTTGAGCATATTACTCCCATCCTGCGTGATCTTCACTGGCTTCCAGTGATCTTCTGGGTTCAGTTCAAGTTTGCCGTTATGGCCTTTAAAACCTTGCAAGGCCAAGGGCCTGCCTATCTGCAGTCTCTCTTGATGCCTCGGAGGGATAATGGCTATGATCTCAGACCCTAAGGAGGGGTCTGCCTCGCTGTGACGAGGGTACTGCACCTTACGTTGGGTGTGTGGGCCGGAAGGCCTGCTCGTGTTCAGCTTCAGAGGTCTGGAACTTGCTGCCGCCAGGGCTCAGGTGTATATTGAATTTACCACTGTTTCGGGCTTCGTGTGAAACTTATTTCTGGCCTTTTCTGTCTAACATTATACACAGTTATTTTTTTTAGTTTGTTCTTAAACTGACTTTAAATTATTGCGGTTCCCCCGTAAGGTGTGCTTTTACATAAAAAAAAAATCAAATGATGTATGTGTGTAACAAAGTCAGATCTTAGGAAAAGCGAGATCCGTTTAGCTAACCCGCTGCATACAATTTGATGTCTCAAGAGCAAGCATATGCTACATGCTGTTCAAATGGTTTGTAAGGGCTCTTCATGTATCAAAAGGTATGTGTGCGCTGACACAGATGCGCCAAAAAAAAGACAGACCAAATTTAAGGTGACGGAGAAAAGTAACGCAAGGCGCACATTTTTTAATACTTATGGCACAGGTGTAAGTCCCTTATCACAACATACCTGAAAATGGTCGCAACTTAGATGAATACATACAGTACAGGTGCGCCGACGAGTATTCTAAAACTTGCCTTGGAAAATCTGGGGCTATCACCAACAAGATCCCGGTACATGCTGCAAACATTTCAGTGACATTTCTGCAGAGACTAATGGCCCATCGGATTAACACAGCAGGGGTCCCTGGCAGTCCCATTCAGTTTGAATGGGACTGCCAGGGACTCCCGCTGTTAATCCAATGGGCCATTAGTCTGTCTGCAGAAATCTCAGGGAAATGTTGCAGCATGTTGCAGCATGTACCCAGCATGTACCTGGGTCTTGTTGGTGATTGCCCCAGATTTGTTTTAGAATACTCGTCGGCACTACAGTAGGTGAGAGTTACGACAAAATAATGACAATGGGATGGAATTAGCGCTTTTGATACAAAGAGTCCTTTGTGTTTACCAGACTATCAATTCACCTACTGTTTAATATTGTAGAAATTGATTAGTCGAAAAAGGTCCAGACACACAATACTGAAAAGAGTTGAAGCAGCAATTCTACATCTTTCCGCTTTTTTTCTTTTAATATGTAGCGCATGTGACAATGTATAATTCTACATTTGTACCTAAGATAGCAATCATTTAGTGCTCGTGTTATAAATATGTAAAAAAAAATGCTGATTGTGTGCCTAACGAAATGGCCGCTTTTTAACTGTATGCTGCAGTCTGAAATACTGCAGCTGATATGTAACATTATATTACTAAGTGTAACACATTGTTACTCTGAAAGATGTAACGGACAGTATGCTGTTTGGCAACAAAGTATCACAAACAGATTTGTTGCTGTGTACCAAAGGGCAGAGCTCAAAAAGGTTTGTCAGAGCCTGTTTCAAAAGAGGAAGTGGATATGACTTCATCCTTTTTGGTTGCTACAGCAACCATTTATATAATGAGTGCATTCAGAAAAATCATTGGCAGGAGTAAAAAAAACTAAAAATGCGGACAGTATTATCTAATATTACAGGACTGATTTAAAAAAATAAAAAGACGATTTTTCACATTTTGCTTCTTTAAATATATCTCTGAGCATTTCTGACGCCCACGTTTCAGTCGGATAATGGACGTTCCCTGTGCATTACAGGTCACGTGAAATTACAGACTTCTCCAGCAGTCTGTAGATGTGATCTTCTTTTTTAAGGATAGTAGTATTCAACAGTATGATGATGAGCAGTAGTATTGAGAAGAGACCTTATCAGTTAGCAGGATTTTAATTGGTGGGTAATCTCAAAGGAGCAGCTCCAGTAATGTGAGCTGCAAGGACACCTGGCTGGTCAGGACCTTAGAAAGCACAGGAACCAAGGGAAATTGGGCATCCTGACAATGGAGGAAGGAAAACAGGAGGAAGGGCTCGATGATGTTACATTTGGTAGTTTGTTTTAGCAGGGCATGCTATAGACACCAGAGCTGAAATGAGGTTTTATGAGATGACAGGTGGCAGAAAGGGGTGGAGAAGGCACACGAGAAGCCTCTCTTGGGGGATCAGTGGAAGTAATGAGGAGTAATACAAGTAAATAGAGTCAATACTGGACAGATAAAATCCACACAGCCCACAGTGCACTAATAGACCGTTTTGAATAATACATTTTGGGGCATGTTTGCACTATTTCAAAACTGGAAAGTTATGTTCTATCATCTTATTCAATTGAAAGAGATGCCCATTTCAGTAAATATCAGAATGATATTGGACATGCATGAAAAGATTGCCACAATTAATGACATGAATCATTTTTCTTTGCAAATCATAAGAGAACACAAGGTGGCACTGGATCCTTTTCTGTATGGCTTGTAAAGTAGCCCCAAGTATGCCAGAATAGATTAAGTGAAATGGGTTGAAAGAGTGCAAGGCTGTGCAATAATACATTCAATTCTTCTTATTTTGGATAGAAAAATGGTTACAATTGTGGTATTTTATTGGCCAGGGTGTCTTGGAAAATTGCAACGATCGGTCTGTTGCATCACAAGCAATCAATGTGAATAAATAATTGCAGGTTTACAGTACCTGATTTATACGCATTTCTACTTAATGACCATAGCCTAGTTTATGTATCTGTCCCCGTTGTGCTACTAGGCTTAAATTTGAACATTTACTTGACTATTCAAGGAAGCAAGATTGTAAAATGCTTTTTTTAAAAAAAATTTATTATTATTATTGGCTTTCTATTAAATCACTGCTGTATTTTTGGACCTTGATACTTCTATAGTGCCATATTTGACCTGACTACTGAGATTCTCATTTACACAGTATTGCATGGGTTGTTGCCATCAGGAGTTTATGGTATTGTCAGACGAACTGTGCTTATAATATTCGGCCATAGTACATAAATCATTACTATTTTGTGTTCCTGTCGAATAAATTGTGTTGCTCTATGGATCCATTCAATGACCGCAATTCACATCATCGGATCAAAAGATATCTCAAATAATAATTCACTAAATCACCCGATTCTGATATTTAAAAAAACATCACATCGTTACACATCCTCTTAATTGGTTCTCTCTACTATATTCTATTCTACTTAATATAAAACTCTAGTAAATTATCTTTACTGTCATGGGAGACCAGTACTTTTAACACTTTAACCATTCGGCATCAATTCACTAGCCAGAACAAGGTAGTGGAATAAAAGTAGGTTTATTCTGGTGAGACCAGCAGACATACAAATGATACACAAAATACAGTAGAATACACACTTAACTGGGGGTCTGGGGGGAGTCTCTAGCCTCAACTAGGTGCAAGGTGCCTGCTTCAGAAGGCTTACCCTGTACGTGCCTGGTCCAGAAACTTCCCAGTACCTTCCTCTGGGAAGATACCTGGCTATTCCCGCTAGCAGTAAGCAAGGCAAAACCTGGAACTTGACCACAAACTCAGAACTTGGTCTAACCTAGGCAGGCTTCTCCGGCTAAAAACGAAGCCGGTTGCTCTGCTATTCACAACAGAGCAACTTTGAAAAGCCCACCAGCGCCTCACCGACCCAAGCCTGAGATCGTCTGGTTCTCTGATCGGCCAGTCCCCTTACATAGACCTCGGTGTTCTATGTCTAACATGGAGCAGGGGCTGGCAACCAATCAGAGGACGGATCGTAACTCAGCCAGCTAATCAGAATGGGGGATCGTCTGACTGCTTACGTTAGAGGAAGGGGTGTGTCGAGCTGGCTCGAAATGCCGGATGAGCAGAAAATATGAATTGGCCAGTGGGAATCGTGCCTACAAGCAGCTGCTTCCCCCAGCAAGCCCATTGCCTCCCGCTGGGCAGGCTCCACCAGGTCTGGCAGCTCAAGTGTCTCCCCCACGGGGAGTCCTTGTTCTCCGAACCTAGTACTCTGCCCTTCCCCGCTCACCAAACTGTTTAAAGACCTCTTGACTTCCCTTCTCCTCTTTGATCCCCGATCTCAATGCAGACATCGCGGCACCTACTTAGATGCCCAGGCTGACTGTACAGAGATTAATACAAACTTCATAAAACATATTAAACTTATTTATAAAACCTGGTAACCTTATGGGAACATCATCATACATGTGGGGGAAATGGGACTGGGATATTTACCTTTATTATGAAGACTGGCTACCCCTACTGTTACACCTCCCCCCTTAAGAAGGCTCTGGGGCAGTCACCACATCAGGTGGCTTCCCAAGCCTGGATGTCCTAGAGGCTCACTGGTCACTGGGATTGTCCTTTCGGGAGAGACTGTCCACATTGCCATGCTTACTGGTCTTCTTGTGCTGAATAGTAGAGTCAAATTCCTGCAGGGCACGGCTCCAGCGAAGCAACTTTCTATTCTCCCCTGACACCCTCTGTAACCAGCTTAGGAGATCACAGTCAAGGCTCTTCTATAGACGTATGGCTGAAGCTTCTTTAATGATCTAGCACTCCTTTTCAATGGTGGCATAAGCCACCACCCGAGGCAGCAGCTTGCGGCTGAGGTAGACGACTGGGTGTTCTCCCCCGTCCTCGCCTACCTGGCTCAGCACAGCCCTGATGTCATAATCTGAGGCATCAGTCTGCACCAGGAACCGCTGTTGTTAGGAGCTGCCAGGATCGGAGCACTTGCCAAGGCGGACTTCAGAGCCTGAAATGCATCCCCACACTCGTGAGACAAGGCTACCAGAACAGAGAGTCATTTTTGTGTCAAATCAGTCAGGGGTTTTGCCAGGGCCTATACCAGAGCACAAACTTCCTATAGTAGGCGGCGGTACCTAGAAAAGCCATAACTTGCTTCTTGATGTGTGGAACTGGCCAGGTAACAATTGCCTCCATTTTAGCAGGCTCAGGTTTGAGGTGCCCCCCTCCCATCCAGTGACTGAGGTACAATACCTCTGCCATGCTGACCAGGTACTTAGATGGTTTGAGGGTTAACCCGGCTTCCCTGATCCTCGCTAGCACCGCTGCTACATGCTCTAGATGTGCCCCCCCAGGTATCACTAAACACAGCATTATCATCCAGATATGCCCTTGCAAAACCTTGAATTCCTTCCAGTAATTGATTGACCAGATGCTGGAAGGTAGCCGGGGCATTCTTCATCCGAAGTGGCATAACTGTAAACTCATATAAGCCACTCGGGGTGATGAAAGCCGACTTCTCCTGCACCTCCTGGGTCAATAGGGATCAGCCAGTACCCCCAAGACAGATCCATGGTAGTCAGATACCTTGTCCCGGCAGGCTCATCTAAGAGCTCATCCATGCGGGGCATGGGATAGGCATCTGACACAGTCCGAGCGTTGAGCTGCCAGTAGTCCACACAGAACCGAGTGGTCCCGTCCTTCTTAGGCACTAGGACTAACGGTGAAGCCCAAGGACTCTGAGACTGCACTATCACGCTTAGGGCCAGCATCTCTTCTACCTACCCCTCTATGCTCCGCTTTACCTCTGCTGATATACTATAAGCATTTTTAGGGAGAAGTCTGTGATCCGGTGTGGACCGGGTGATCAGTGAGATGGATCCTGCCCGGCTTATCCGTGAGCAGGAGTTGGTACTCTGCTAACATAGCTCTCACTTTGAGCTGGGGACCTATCTCTACCTACTCTACTGTGCCCCCCTGCCTGGCTTCTCCCAGGAGATCGAGCAGAGCTTGGCTTGCCAGGTCCCTCGACGGTGGGCTTCAGATAGCCAGCACCGCCGGATCACTTATATGGTATGCCTTCAGTATATTAATGTGATAGGTCCTATGTTTGTCTTCCTCTACAATTATTACTATATTTACAATTACTGCGCGCGCACACGCAGACTGTGTACTGACGTAGGTTGAACTGCTACAGTATTAGACTTTGAAGACAACAGCTCGCGAACGCCTACATGAGTTTTTAGACGGTATTGCAGTATTGCAGACAGCGCTAAGAATATGCTAATATTACGAGCGCTAAAATACCGGAACATTCTGAAAAAAATAAATATATACTGCATCTGCCCGCGGTTATCAGAGTTGCGCTGCTACAGCCGCATTAGGATAAAGGCGGCCACAGCTGTAGTTATATTCATTCATCCTCCGTTGTACCGTATATGGGCCGGTCCAGGCAGCCATCAATTTGTTCTACCCAGTTGGCTTGAGAACAAGAACTTGCTGCCTTGGGATTAATTCTCTGCTACGGTCACTTCTATCATAACAATGCTTCTGCTTGGTCTGAGCTGCATGCAGGTTAGCCTGTGCCAACCCCATGAGTCTTTCTAGCCGGTCTCTGAGTTTCACCACATACTGTAGCAAAGAAGCATCAGTATTGTCAGTCTCCCCTTCCCATCCCTCACTGAACAGGTTAAGCGGTCCCCGGACACAGCGCCCGTACAGAAGTTCGAAAGGGGAGAAGCCGATTCTCTCTTGTGGTACCTCTCGGTAGGCAAACAGCAAGTGCTGTAATCGGGCTTCCCAGTCTCCCCTTCGGCTTCTACAAAAGCTCGCAGCATTTGCTTCGATGTCCCATTGAACCGCTCACACACTCCATTCATTTGGGGGTGGTAAGGGAAGAGCAGAGGGCTTTCACCCCGCATGTATCCCAGAGACACTGGAGCAGTTCAGACATAAACTGCGTCCCCTGATTCGTTAGAATCTCACTTGGGAAACCTACCCTAGTAAAAATCTCTATCAAAGCCTCTGCCACTTTTCTTGCCTTGATCGAGGACAGTGCCACAGCCTCAGGGTACCGAGTTGCAAAATCAACCACTGTGAGGATATAGCGCTTCCCATACCAACTAGGTCCCACTATGTCTACAGCTACTCTCTGGAAGGGCTCGGTAGTGGTCTCATATTTTGCTAGCTGCTGAGGCTGTCTTTTTTGTGGGGCCCCATAGGAGTCCTCATCATCATACGGCCTGAAGGGGCAGTGTTTGGTGTGACCAGGCTCTTTACACCATAAACACATCTGTGGCTCCTTTTGCGGGGCCACACGGACGCTCCTTTCAAAGTCGAGGAGGCAAACGGAGATTAGGGCAGGCGGAAGGCAGTGAAGTCGGGGTCACGTCCGGGGTCACCAACAGGAATTCAAAACAGGCAAGAGGGTAAGGCGTAACTGCAAAGATCGACAGGAGCTGCAAACACACAGAACTTTGCTCTGCGACTCCCTATGGTAACTGCAGCCGTATAAAGCAGGCTGCCAGTACCCAAAATGGCCACAGAGTGCTGAAAGGGCAGGAGAGACAGAAAACCCGGACCGCAGTGAAAACCCGGCACGGATCGAGCAGAATCCTTACACATCCTCCCAAGTGAGCACAGTGACAACATCAGACTGGAATTAATTCTTCTTGTGATCCTATACTGTAATGTTCTATCCCATAAAGCAGGGATTTTCATAGGGACTTAAATGAAGTTTCAACGAAGCCTGTGGATGATAAAGATCACATTTTATTCTAATAGAGGTGACTACACATTAATAGAAAAGTTTACACTGTATGAGAATAAGCAGTGCAGAGTAAGGAAAGTAAATTGTCTGCAAGGCTTGGTGATAAGGAGCTCCTTAGCAGTCTGTGTTGAGTCTTTGCAGAGTATTTAATTCTTAAATAGATTTATGTGAAAAAATAGAAAGTGAATCCCTGCACTTCTCCCATTGGGCTAACAATAAATGGGAAATAAATATACATAGTGAAACCTACAGATGCAGCGGCCGTTTATTCGAACATTTACCTGGGTAAATGTTGCGTTATGCCGCGTGGTGGACCGGGATGGTCCGTTCAGACATAATGGCCCATCAGATTAACACAGCAGGGGTCCATGCTGTGTTAATCCTACCGGGGTTTACTTGTCTGTAAGAGACGCGCTGTAAGAGAGAGGCTGAATCAGTCACTCTAAGTGCGCGCCTCTTAGAGGCGATCACGGGGGTTTTTATTAAATTTCTAGCACTACAGTATTGTAGCAGGGGGTCTCCGGAGCTGAACCACATTGATTTCAGGTACGGGGACCCCCTACTTCCCGAGATAGAGGCCCCGTTATTGGATGCCGGAATCCCCATGTTAAAATCCTGTGGGTCACGTGACCGTGGGATCTAAACAAAGCAGAGGGATACCGGCACCCCATAACGGGGCCTGTATCTTGGGAAGTAGGGGTCCCCGAGGCTGAAATCAACTGTCCATCTCAGGAGACCACTTGCTCCCTCACACTAGTATCAAACACCCCCCAAATAAAAAGTCTTTACCTTAGTGGGTAGCTGCTAAGGTAATGAAGCTGCATACATTTTATTTTTATTCATAGTGTGCGTGAGCAGGGAATCTCCTGAGCTGAACAAAGTTGATTTCAGCCTCGGGGACCCCCTACTTCCAGAGTTACAGGCCCCGGTATGGGGTACGGGTATCCGCGCCATGTTAAAAATCCATGTGGGATCTAAACAAAGCATAGGGATACTGGCACCCCATAACGGGGAAGCTTGTGGGGAGCGGAGATATCACCACATACAAGGGGAAAAAAAATATATATAGTGTAGATTGTTAAATAAATGTGGCATATTCCCTCGGTGTGAAAAGATAACACACAGATAACAGGGCTGGTGATACAAGAAAGCTGCGCATTGATTTTGTTATGTGTCCAAACACATTGTGTCAAATGTAAGTGCAATGATTGTTGCCTTGATAAACACTTAACTAGTACATGCATTGTTGCACTAAGGGCCTCATGCAGTAAGCGACGATTATGTGAAATCGGCAAGCTTATCGATTAGTCATGTTATTGGCGTTTTTCCCTCTCCGTATGCAGTAAGTGCCGAATACATTCAAAATCAAGCCGAAAACAAATCCGCCCACTCTCACGATGATGAGCCGATCACACACAGGTGTATCGGCGTGCGTGGCGGGGTGCTGTTAGGTTGCACAATCACAAATCTTGCTGAATCAGGCGAAACAAGCATGTTTTTGATTGCGCGCCATATTTAAAGGCAACGTGTACTGCTAATCATTCTCTGTGTTGTTGGGAGTGAGAGAGAGAGAGAGACGCACAGAGCTGGACGATTGAAGATTTGCATATTGACTGAGAGACTTGTTGTGTATTGGGTGAGCTTTGTCCTTTGTTGTTTTGTTTACATCTTTGTCTTGTTTTATATGTGGAAGTGGGTCGTGTGATTGCCTGTACATTTCTTGTCTGTTTTTTGTGAGTGCTGGAAGTATGCCCGCAAAGCGTGGGAAGAGTGATGCTGGTGGGAGTGGGAGTGCTACTCGTGGGAGTACGCGTCGGAGTGAACGTACTGTTCTGGGGAGTGATGTTGCTGGTGCACCGAGTGGTGTTGCTGGGAGTGGGAGTGCTGTTGCTGGGAGTGGGAGTGCTGGTGCTGCGAGTGTTGTTGCTGGGAGTGGGAGTGCTGTTGTTGGGAGTGGGAGTGCTGTTGTTGGGAGTGGGAGTGCTGTTGCTGTGAGTGGGAGTGCTGGTGCTGGGAGTGCTGGTGCTAGGAGTGTGAGTGCTGGTGCTAGGAGTGTGAGTGCTGGTGCTAGGAGTGGGAGTGCTGGTGCTGGGAGTGCTGCTGGTGGCGCAGTTGCTGATGGGGTGTCTGGTGGTGGCGTGCTTGCTGGTGGCCAGCTTTTGGAGGCTCTTCCATTGGAAGAAGGAGAGTCCAGTCAGCACCAGCCAAGCTCTGACCCTAAACCTGCTCGGAAGAAACGTGTGGAGAAGCCACGTAATCCTCGCTTCAATGACCAGGAAAATAGGGCTCTTGTCACTGGCATTCTGGAGCACTATGACAGTCTCTATGGACATTTAGTAGGTAAGTGTAACTTTACATTTATTATTCAAATACATGTGATCCTAGGTCATCTGAGTTTTGTTCATATGCAAATATGGGTACACAATATCTTTCTATGTTCATTAGTGTGGAAACACAGCTTTTTATCATGCCTTACAAGGACAAATAAACACAGGCGGTCAATTTGCCAGAACTGCATACAATATGAATGCAACCTTGCTTACATGTATAGGTTTAGTAGTGAATGCTCATGTGCTTCACATATTACACATAAAACAGCATGTTTGCTATCTCTTGGAACAGCTAGCAGTGTAGGAAACTGGTGCTTATATTATTATTAATTTACCTCATATCTTTTATATGTTTTTCAAGGGCGGACAAGTGCAGCAAGCAAAAAAGAAATGTGGGACACAATAGTCATTGGTGTCAATGCCTGTGGGAATAGTGTCAGGGACAAGTATCATTGTCGGAAAAGATTTGATGATATTAGGTCCAAATTGAAAAAGAAAATACAAGACCAACGCGTGCATGCTACTGGCACTGGAGGTGGGCCCACACCACAACGTCTCATATTGACTCCATTGGAGGAGCTGCTTCGGCCAAAATTACTTACCGTCGTCGTGGAAGGCTTGGCTGGTGACCGTGACATTGGAATTTATCCGTCACAATTTCCAGCAGGTGATAAATATTACTGTACTAGGCGTGTCGTTGCTTACAGTTATTTTGCATATTTACACTGCTTTTTATACTGTCTTCACAATATAAGCATACCTGCATCTATATATGTATATGTCTGATTCTGTATATATATATCTCAAAATAGACATATATGTAGTAGTCCTACTAAAAGCAGTAACTAATATAGCACGTGCCATTGCGTGCTCATTTACATGTGAATTCCCAAAATGCATAGCTGCAGTGGAAGCAATTGATGGTGGGCGAAGATGGGGAACAACAGGGTAGTACACATGTGTAACACATGTTCATGAGAAATTATTAGTAGCTACAGGTACAGAACAGAAATATGTATCATATTATTGTGTATTTTATTGATTTTACTCCGACAAACATGACATTACTGCCTATTTTAAGCATGCATCAAAGAAATTGCATGTAACGGCCTACAAACATCACTGGCACTAACACATCTATAGTTGCTTATGAAAAGGTCCATTTTTGCTTTATGTCATATACAGACAGCATAATGAGGCACACGTATCATATGTTATGTCATTGTTTTCATAACTTAAACACTGCAGATGACTACTTAGCTCATCTACCATTGTGTTAAAGCAGCTGCAATTAATATCTCATCACAGCATACACTTCAACAGAGGGGGTGGGGTTCAGCACACACACTAATTACAGCCTCATTTCACGGTCAACTTAGTTCACACCATTTTCACCTGTTTCAAGTAATTGAAAGGTGTGGCTGATTAGGCTTTTTGGGGAAGGGAATACCTTTCTTACAACCTGAATAGCACAACTGAAGTTAATCACACTCATTTGAAAGCTTAACTCTAGCTACTAAATGCCCCAACAACTCATTACTTATCAAAGCGTACGTCACACATTAGTTCACTCATATCTATAGTTGAACTACTATCAAAGACACATTATCACACACTGCATGTGTTGTCTTGTTGAGTCACAGCCACATTCAGGTGTGCCACATCTTCGATTAATGTACCACACATATCCTCTACCAAAAACAACACTTTTTGCAATATGACCACCTTCATGATAACCATTGTGAATGGTCATCTCATGATAGTTATGTACATTATGATACTGATATCACTACACAACATATGATTTTTATGTACAAATTTTATCTATTTATCCTCACGCATTACTGCAGGAACATAGTATGTTTTATGTTAGGAAACTCAAAAGTTCTAAGTACACAGGCATGTACAGTGTTATTACAACTATTTATGTTCACTTTCACACACATTTTCGGTTAAGGAACTGATGTTGTTAGTTAATCATAAATACAGAACATACAATAAGTGTTTGTTCAATATTTACACATGTAAATGTAAAACTTATGTTATTGTTATATATAGTTGCCCCTGGAGGACATGTGTCACCTGAGATGGAACAAGTGTCTTCACCTGGGTCAGCCAGCTCAACACAACTAGAAGGTGAGTGTATCATTTGCTGGCCATATAATATGTGCTCTTCTATATGTTATGTTGTCATGTTCATTATTTGTTTTGCACATCTTCTTTAAATAGGATTACTTAGTGTCAGTGCAAATTAAGTGTAAGGCAACATGTATTGTGTTAGTGATGTGAACTATCATGTAGGACTTCTGAGTTTAGAGCAACTTTTCATTCATTCATATTTCATACTGAGTCCAAACATTATTCGTAAGTCAAGGTAGTTTTTAATGTGAGGTTATAAAACGTATGCTAACATGTTAGGTGTTACTTAGGACACAGTACAATTACATAGTAACACAGCATACATTAACATGCCATTTAATAATGTGTACATTTCTTTTTAGAACATCATGGTGATGAGGATGATGAGTATGATGAGGATGACGCCGCAGAAGAGACTGAAATACAATCATGTGACCATGAAGAGGTGCCAATAGAAACTGTTGTACCGCCAAATCGTCCATCAACTTCCACATACGATGCAATTGTAGCTTCAGAGGGAAAAATAGTGGACGCAGAAAATCGTCGCCATTCAGACATGATGACAGTGCTGGAAAGAATGATTGGACTGCAGGAAGAAACAGTATCACAATTGGCACATCTCCACAGAGTCTTCATTGAAGTGCCTAAACAGTTGCAAAAAATCAACACCTCATTCGAAGCATTAGTTGTTCAGCAAACACAAGCTAATTACTGGAGAATGACTAATGTACCACAATTCAACACCTCACAGCCAGGATCTGTTCATGCAGGTCAGTTTTCACCACATTCATCTGATATTCATTCACCAGGCCCAAATGTTACAGGTCAAGTAGCAGACATTGCTGTGCAGGTTCCTGACGACATCCTACCGCTGCCATCTGTACAAATTCAGCATCTGACACCTACAAAGGAGGCCACAAAAAGAAAAGACAAGCAGTTACTACTGACCAGTTTTTGGTCAAAAACAAAAAAAGACTCACATGAAACAGACCGACCATCACTTGTGCAGTGTCTACCAACTTGCTCACATGTGTCAGTGGGCACAAGCTCTGTCGGTGAGTCACTTGCCACAAGCCCTGTCCGTGAACAGTCAGTACCCACAAGCCCTGTAGGTGAGTCACTGCCCAAAAGCCCTGTAGGTGAATCACTGCCCAAAAGCCCTGTAGGTGAATCGCTGCCCAAAAGCCCTGTAGGTGAATCACTGCCCAAAAGCCCTGTAGGTGAGTCACTGCCCAAAAGCCCTGTAGGTGAGTCACTGGCCACAAGCCCTGTAGGTGAGTCACTGGCCACAAGCCCTGTAGGTGAGTCACTGGCCACAAGCCCTGTAGGTGAGTCACTGGCCACAAGCCCTGCCCGTGAAGTGCCAGAGGCCACTCAAAGTGGCTCTGTTGTGCCTAAAGTTGGTGGCAAAAGAAAAAGGAAAATTCAAGAGACAACAAGCAGGCCTGTTACTCGCTCGCAAAAGGAACAAAAAAAATAAATGTTATAATTCAGAAAATATGTCTTTGGCCTTGTTTTGTTGACTTCAGATTATCTAATTACTATTGTATGTATGCTGAAGACTGTGTTGTTTCCAAACTTTCAACTATGTTCTTGTACACGTGAAGTTTTGGAAATGTTAACACTCATAATTAATTGTGTTATAAATATTTATGTTTTAATCGTCTGTTCAGTAATGGTCCACCAGGAGCCAGTTGCTAAGTTTAGAGAAGCTGCCATTGACTTTGCAGCAAAACATTGCATTTGGGTGTGTTAATTGATGTAAGAATTGCATATGCATATTAGTCACATGCAATTATAAAAACACCTAAGTAAGTGCAAACATCTTTCTTGTACGTGTACAGCAGGATTATGTGTAAATTAGTACTACACTTTGCCTTGCTTGGCCATTGTAATTTTGCCTTTAATCATTTGTGTGTTCGTTTCAATAACATCTCAGAATGTATAATAATATATATATATATATATATATTATTTTATATATAGATATATATATAATATATATATCTAGTACTATATATAATATATAGTACTATATATATATAGTACTTTATAGTACTAGTATAAACGGATATACATGTATTTACAAACTAATAACTTCATGCTTCCTTTTGAAAACACTATTTTAATAATACAGGCCTAATGTTTGAGAAATATCCTAAGTATGAGACTCTAACAGTATGTTGTGCTTAAACAAATGTTTATTACTTAATTCAATCATGTTTCTCACCATTTAAATAGGTTTCATACAAGGTATACTTAATGCCATCAATGTGTGTGTACTCGCAATATTATTAAAAAAAATAAAAAATATAATATATATATATTTTTATAAGAGATATATTTATATATATATATATATATATATACACACGTATTTAAACTCATGCAGACAGGGAGTTAACCAGACTTTCACATACACACAGAAATGTAAGCGGGGAAAAAACATTTCTTTTTGCAGGTGTGTTTTTACTGATATGCCTGGCTAAGAAATATTTTCACACAGTGGTCTTTGTTAGTTTTCAAAAAAACACTATGTGAACGCATTCAAAGTCTAGGGATGTTTTTCACAAACGAGATAAAAGAAGGAGAAATGTTTCTCCCACAGTCCCATATCACGAACCACAACTGTTAACCCAATTAGACAAACAAATCCAATTGGCGTTTGAAATAAGGAGTCAAAGTAGTTAGTTTTGTTGACCTTGACAAGGAAAAACAGGAGTTTGTTAGCCATTCAGCACATTCATTTTGATGAGCAAATAACACAGACCTGCACACAGCTTTTGTGCTACTCAGACATGGCTGATGAATTCGTTAACAATATTAATCCCCTTTTAGGGTATAAGTACATGATCTGTGAAGCCATCTTGAACAGTCGCGGACAGAAAGCAAGCACACGCCAAATCGATGATTTCATTCGAGCAAAATATCCTTTTTTTTTGTAACCACCATTTTCACTTTCAATGCGTGGATACAGCGTAACATTGCAGACTGCATAACATGTAGCGATCACAAACAAATTGTTTCCTAATACAATATAGTAGAACCTGAAAGAGTAGTACACATTGCTGACGGAATAAATATACGTACTTTCCTATCCCTTTAAACATATTAGCAACATTTTTCCATTACTCTAACACATACCTGTTTTGTTATCATGCAACATCTACAACATTGAAAACCGGGTCCACCACGTATGACGTGGGACCCTTGTCATGGGCCAAGGCGTCCTTAAAAAGGATTACTGATGTAAGTCCCGCCCCCAAGCGACGTGCGCGCCTCAAAGCCTATTGGCTGTCATGTTTTGTTATAGTAACGGTAACTGCAGTGTGTGATGCGTGCGGCTCAGTGTTTGTAGGCGTACCCTGGGCGTTAGCCGAATGTTAATTGAGTGGGAGGAGTGTTAGCGTGCGTTTCACGCTGGCTTAACATGACGTCACACGTATTGCATTTGCGCATTGTGTTATCGGCCGTGCTTTCTGTTCAAACACGTCTGTTTAAAAAGAATACAGATGTACTCGTTTAGAACGAATGTAGTTTCGTCTTCATTGTATTTGAAATAAAGATGTTATGTTTACTGGTATTTTCAACATGTATTGAACGCACAACGTACGCTTTGTTTTGCGCATGCGCTAACAGTTAGTGGAGCCAAGCGTGAAGTGCGTGCGCACACAAAGATGTGCGCGCACATCTTTCAGTATACAGGCAACGTTCACTTCTTATACATAGTTATGCCTGCTACAAATTTAAAGAAACATTACATACTGATGAACAGTTTTACTTCTAACATATAAGTGACTGACGTGTGTATCTACACAATCATATAGAGCTGCGTAACGCGTTGTCACGGATGCATATCTAGTAAGGTGCCATCTTTGACCATCATGTGTTTGCTGTATTTCAGAGATGTCGGGGAAGATACAATCGGATCAATGTATGATTTCAGAAGAGTCTACCTTTATATGAGATGATTGTGAGGAGGAGCCACCGACTACTATACTACATATGGAACTAATTTTATATTGCTTGCAGCGCTTATTAACAAACAATTAAAAATGTGATACCCTTATGCCTATATTGCATAAGCACTTAATTAACATAATGATGTTGCAAAAGAGTGCCTCATGAATTTTTATTGAGTGTTCTTTAATGACTACTAACATTTTATGACATGGTGTGTTTTATATATAACAACCATTCCCACTCTGCTAACACATTTGTGTATTCTAATATGTAATGGAACGTATGACTGTCGAAACTATGTAACAATAATAATAATAATATGAGCATGTTCATGTATAGGGCTGCTAGTTGTACGCAGCGATTTACAGACACATGTTTCAGCCTGAGGTCCCTGGCCCGTGGAACGTACAAATGTTTTTTTGCCGCATGAGGCACAGGGAGATAAAGTGACTTGGCCAAGGTCACAAGGAGCCCACACCGGGAATTGAACCAGACTCCCCTGCTTCAAACTATCAGTGCCAGTGTGTGTCTTTACTCAGTGAGCCACTCCTTCTCCCAATGTAAAGGACACTTACAACCAAGTAGCCATTTATTTTTAAAATCTCTTGTTACATGGGTATGTAGATAAAATGGTTTGGGACTGTAGCAAATAATGTTACTGGCCAGATGTTATGGTCCCCTCCAATGCATGATGTTCTGAATATGACATCACCATCATGTTATGAAGTACGTTTCTGTGTATATTTCATTAACCTAACTAACTATAGTTTACTGTGTTTATTAATCGTTTAGCAATACATAGTATAGTCAATATGATGATATAAGCTACCATAATAAAGCTGGTGTTATCATTTGTCGGTGTTATACATGGATCCTACACCAATTGATAGAGACACAAACAGTTGTCTTAAAAAGTGTGTCTATGCTAGTGATGAATGTGCTCCCGTAAGTAAACAAATAAGTACAGTTATCCCCTTTTCTCCAACCACCTCTATATTACATTAATGGAAATTATAAGGAAACATACATAAAATGTGATGAAATGTGAGTAATCATTTTGTAATACAATGCACATGAAAGCTCAAGAGTAGCTAAATGCATATACATGATACAGAAAGTACATATATGTAACATTTGTGTTTAAACCAATATGTTGGGTTTTTAGTTCCAATAATTATAGGAAGATTGAGGTAGCCACATCTTATGAGAGATGTCAGCAAATATACATACCATGATCAGTCATACTGCAAATATACCTATAATGCAAAGGAACAATATATAAATTGCAAACATTGACATGCCATCTTCAGTACCGTAAAGAACACATCAAAGTGTGTATTTGGTGTTAAATGTGCAACACCATGTATATTTAATGACATTCAAAATGTAAATCAGCCTGGTGTACACATCATCTGGATGTACATGTTACACTGCACCAATAACATTGTATGTAAGCATACTAGAAGCATGAATGATTATGGGCATAATATGTGTTTTGTCTTAGCATAAGGAATAACACAATGCTAAAATATTATTGCTTTGTTACCCAAGTTGTATTCACATACACACAACTAAAGTACAATTGAAGAGGGATTATATAACCTGTGCAACAATAACATACCGGTGCCACATCCCTTTGTGCACACAGCAGAGAAAAGAAAGGTGTGCAACCCATATTCATCTGTGTCCTAACAGAAGGTTATATAAAGAAACATTATTGTTAATATAACATAATTAAACTATAAAAGTAGTACTAGGAACATATGAGTTTGTACTTACAAGAAAAAAATGAATTGATGAGATTCTGTCGTGTCTGGCCACCACTGGCTGTTTGTTCATTTTCAGCAGCTACATGGGTGGGATGCTCGTCTACCAAAGCCTCAGCTAGGTCTGACTGTACATTGTGCCTGAGTGCAACATTGTGCAAAATGCAACAGGCAAGGATAATATCAGACACTTTTTGAGGCTTGTATAGAAGAGCCCCACCAGTTCTGTCCAGACACCTAAACCTGGTCTTGAGTAGGCCAAATGTCCTCTCTATAACAGATCTTGTAGATATATGGGCTGCATTGTACCTCTCCTCTGCTTCAGTTTGAGGGTTTAGCACCGGAGTCAAGAGCCACGGCCTAATTCCGTATCCTGAGTCACCTATAATGAATGGAGCACACATAAGCTGACATTAGTGATCAAATTGTACAATGCCAACATTCCTAAATCAACATGTGTTTTGTGTTAGAACATGTAAATATGTACTCACCCAGCAGCCAACCAGGTTCAAAATGTCCCTCTTCGAACGCATGGAAGACTGAAGAGTTCCTCAGGATAGAGGAATCGTGACTGGAACCAGGGAACTTGGGTACCACATGCATTATCCTCATCGTGGCATCACATACCACCTGTACATTGAGTGAATGGTAGTGCTTCCGATTGCGGTACACATGCTCACTCTGACTAGGTGCAATCAAAGCAACATGTGTGCAATCGATTGCACCCAGCACAGATGGTATCCCTGCTATATTATAAAAGCCAGTCCTGACTTCCAGCCACTCTGTTGCCTCTGTAGGAAAATGAATATAATTCCTAGCGCGTCTATTGAGTGCATAGAGAAACTGGGTCAAGGCCCGCGAGAATGTAGATTGCGAGACCCCGCCCACTATGCCCACAGTTGTCTGGTATGACGCGGAAGCAAGATAATGTAATGAGCACAGCATTTTAACAAGCCCAGGGACTGCACGACCTCTGGCTGTGAAAAAATCTAAATCCCCCCTTATCTCCTCATAAAGAGATAAGATTGCTGCTGAACTCAAACGATAGCGACTTACAATCTCCTCCTCACTCATCCCATCTAACAGGGTTCTCTCCCTGTACAGACGCGGACGAGGCACAAGTTGTCTCCTCTGTCTTCTCCTCTGATCTCCTGTCCCTCTACCTGTCCCTCGGCCTGTCCCTCTCCCTGTCCCTGTCGTATCCGCGTCACTGTCACTGTCCCTCGGTGTGTCCCTACCTTGCCCTATATCATTCTCTTGATCAGCAAGCATGTCATAGAAAAGAATGTTCCTGCGTCTCCTAAACATTCGCAACATTTTGAAATGAGTAGCTGTGAATGAGCAGGTAATGTGCGTCCTTTAAATAGGTATGTGATGATGTCAGGTGACATAGTAAAATGCAAGGTGTTACATTAACATAATAAAGTACTTCTGTGGCAAGCTGTGTGCACTTGTTGTTCTAAGTATTTGTTGTGTGTATTCTGCAGGGAATGATGATATTTGGCAATGATGTGACGTGAAGCTTTGTACAAAGATTGCTTGCAAATAAATAGTTGCATGTGCAATGCATGTAACACTTGTGAACGCAAGAGTCAGTCATGTAATGAGACAAAAAGGCTGAGATTGACGTGGGAAAAGTTTTGTGTAACATGTGTAATTAGCCATGTTATTGTGACATGTTGGCAACAATGAATAGTCGTGTGCATATGCATGCATTTGTGTAAGGAGGATAGTTGCTATAGAATGAGTTTACAAGGTGTCCCAATGATGAATTACTGTACATGTGTGTATAAGTTAGGTTGAAGTGCTTGTAATGCAACGGTTACAATGTAAACATGCAATGTGATTGAGCGTCCAATAAGTGACGTCATGAAAATAGGGAGGACCCAAACGTAGATGTAAACATGAGAATTTAGATGTACATGAAGGTTTAAAGATGCGTGACACATTACAAGCATTGTGTAATGTAAAGGAACATGAATATACGGTGTATGTGTGACATGTGTGACATCATGTAAATAATTGTCGCTGAGTTGAGTAAAATGTGTGATATGATGTGAGGTTCTCCTTTAAGAGTGTAGTATAGTATTTTCCCTTGCCACATCATCACATGATGAGTAATGTGACCCGCAAATGCTGAAAACATGTAAAAGTCGAATGTTATGCAAATAAGACACATCAGCTGTGACACAATGCAGGGAATGCCCCCACACTGTAATGCAAATGACGTTTGTATTGTGAGCAATGAAACGTAAACAGTACTATACTGTTATACGTCCCCGCTCCATTGACTTCCATTGATGTACAGAAGATTTTTTTTTTCTAAGTGCCGTTCCGGCAGCCTTAGCGATCGTTCTCCCGTCCAAAATGCCAACTTTAGTTGGCGGGAGAAATCGGCCATAACATCTCAATTTCGTAGTGCCGATCAGCCCCGATAAGCTGTTTTTTTTTGTTGAATCCAGCCGATTTAAAAAAGTGGCGATCAGTGTCGAAAACAGGCTTATCGGCAGGCGACTGGCCATAACCAAATTATCGGCTCCGAAACCTGGCGATATGAAGCACTTATCGGCGCTTACTGAATCTCAAACCCAATTTTGGCTATAACATGGCCATATTTCCCTTATCAACGCTTACTGCATGAGGCCCTAAGAGCAGCTGTTGCTTAGTGAATGACACCGAGTTTCCAGTAAACCATCATGTTTTCATTAATCTATGGTCAATGTTTGGATACAGTAGCCCAGGGACGGCCAAACTTTTTTTGCTGTGCCCCCTCTGCCTGTTCTGCTCCGGTGGTGCGCCCCCCCCCCCCCCCCCCCCACCCTCGCGCAGCGTCATGTGACCCGCGATGTCATTTAACTCAACATTGCCATGGACACGAGTCCAGATGCCAGCAGAGTGAAGGTAAGTTTAGAGTTGCAGGGGCCTCACGCGATCCGCCGGCATTTAATTTAAATGCCTTGAGGGAAGAGTGCAGAGAAGCTGCAACGCCGTGCCCCCCCCCCCCCCCCCCCCCCAAAAAAAAATCTTGCGCCCCCCACTTTGCGCACCGCAAAGCCCAACTCATTAAAAGAGCCTATTTGGCATATAGGATTTATCCAATAGCTATTGATAGTTGCACACTACCATAGAATTACATTTTTGAATTCAGATACTCTTAACTTTTCCTTTAAAAAAAAAATATTTTTAGAGGAGCTGGCACAAGGTAAATCAGGGTACTTTGCAGCTCAGAAAAGCAGGATAATACCTAAAGGCTATAGGGGTTTCATGTAAAAAGGAGAACTTTACTTTCGATATGGTAGCTTATTGTAATTAACCACACTTTGTAAGCAGGTTTACAAAGAGCCAGTAACCACATCAATATTACAAAATAATAAAATACAGTTGTTCCAGAATGGCTGCTGGCTTCATTAACCAATGCTTATCTCAAAGCAACCTGTACTGTTATCCATGTCATATGAATAAGCAAACAAGTGCCTTATGTTTTTATCTGCACATCCAGCGCTAAAATATCAATATCTGCATTTTAAATACCAAGATGTTCAGAGATTGAACCAGCTTTATAATATATCTTTAAAAAAAAAAAAAAATCACAGTTTTAAAGTTTTATATTACTTTTAATAAAAAGCATGTTACCCACAAATGTGTTACATAGGTTCAGCCATTTCAAGATTGGAAATTGAACCCATGGTCGAGACTCGTCCTGGAAATGAATTCGGAGTGAGATAGATATATATATATGTTTTGGCTTTTTTTTTACAAAAATTAGACACCTACAGCATAAGTATTTTTACATGTGAAAGTCAGTTTGTACACATAGGAAGTGGAAACCTGGTAGGGGTTTGATTTCCCCTTCTCTCCTGTGTGATGTTATTGCATTGGGCAGGACCTTGCAAAGGCCAAATATCATCCACTCATTTCCATTGAATGGTTCACTGTGAGAGGGGGGGGCTATGGGAGGAAACAATAGGTTGACATTCCCCTTCTAAACCAATTAAGTGCAATCATTGAAAAGTTCCTTAATTTAAAAAGAAAATTAAAGTTTGCTTTATGTATGATTTTAGTAAAAGGAAGCCACTTACATTAAGTTGTTTACAACTCTGTGAGGTAAGTGGGGCTGCCCCTTCAATAGTTAATTTGACAGGGAGCTGGAGACAAATGTTATTGCATCCATTCTAACATATGACCATTACACATCTTACTGTATGTGGCCTCAAAATATATATTTTATAGATATTTAATACTAGCTCTTGCATAAATAGTTTTTGTATAACTAATTGTAGATAATGCAGTTAAAGAATTTCAGTGACTTACAAAACAGTTTAGCTAGTTTTGTGTTATAGAACGTCAGCATCAAACACATACCGCTTTCTTGTTTCTGTGCAATATATAGGTATTTAACATTTCCGTTTTTCACTCCTATGGAAGATTTGAAAGGAGATATTAAAGCAGCAACTTTGGAAAGCCAGTAGATTTCATTTAGTTTGACAGAGTGGTGTCAACTCAAAGCCTCTATATTTATCTGATCATTCACGGCAAATGTCTGTTTCTGTTTTAAAAATCAGGCTGCAGCTTTGTTCTGGCAGAGGTGCTTTATAACCCAAACCTGGAAAACAGCATGCAAGGCTGACAGAACCTCAAATCCAGGGGTGCGCAAACTGGGGCGTATGGCGGTTACAGAGATCCCACGCTTTCCCCAAAGCATTTTAAGTATTTAAATTAAATACCAGGGAGCACATGAGGGCTCTGTAACTCACTTAGCAGCCATAGCTGCCTGCAGACATGCTCTTAAGCAGATATGCTTTTAAGTAGATATGTTTAAAGTAGCTATGAAGTTTAAAAAGGAAGTTCAAAAAGTGGAAAAGTGGACAACATCTACTGCTTCTGATTCCTGCATTTGATCTACGTTGGAAAGGAGGATATCATCTATCCCGGACTGCACATCTCAACACTTAACTATTGCTGTGATGCCACCTTTACTTTTTATATTTGCTGTAACGTCACTTATTTTCAAATTATGCACTTCCTTCCACCAGTCTCCTTATGTCTCTAACTCTATTCATATATCTCCATCTCTCCTTTCTTCCCCACTTCTCAGTTCACATGAACTCCTTTCTTACCTGCGCCCTCAGTCACCCCACAGCTATACACCCTGCACTAAAACACACCCCTACAAATCATCCTCACACATCCTCTTTCTATCCATGCTTCTCCTTCTTGCTTCTGGGGATATCTTTCCCAATCTTGGTCCCTGCCTTATTTCTACTTGCTCTCGTCCTCGCCTCCCACATGCAACTTCTACTCCTTCTGGTGTTAACCCCTCCAGCCTCATACCCATCCCCTGCCACCCTCCCTCCTCTCTCCCTTTCTCCTGTGCTCTTTGGAATCCACACTCCCTTTCTAACAAGTTCCTCTCTGTGCATGACTCCTTTCTCTCTCACTCCCTGCTTCTCTTTGCTATAACTGAGACCTGGCTCACTCAGTCTGACTCTGCTCTGGAAGCTACCCTCTCCTACGGTGTCCTTTCCTTCTCCCACACTCCGCGCCCTGATGGCAGGGGTGGAGGCGTGGGGCTCCTGTTCTCCTCTCTCTGCCGTTACCGAACCCTTCCTATTCCCCCCTCTTTTGCTTTTCCCTCCTTTGAGATTCACTGTCCAGATCTTCTCTCCTCTCCCTGTCCATGTGGCGGTCATCTATCGCCCACCTACCTCTACTCATCCCCCTTCTGCCTTTCTCTATCACTTTGAATCCTGGCTCTCTTTCTTTCTCTCCTCAGACTCCCCTGTTCTTCTCCTTGGTGACTTCAATTGCCACATTGATGACCCCTCTCTCCCTTGGGCTTCCCGCTTTTTTTCTCTAACCTCTTCTTTTGGCCTTCAACAGTGGACTGCAGCCAGCACCCACAAGGATGGCCACTACTTAGACCTGGTTTTCACAAAAAACTTCTCTCTCTCTGATTTCTCCATTTCCCCTTTTCCTCTCTCTGACCATCACCTCATCTCATTCTCTCTATCTCGCTTCTCTCCTTCTCCACCTCCATCTAACCCCCGGTTCTGCAGAAACCTGCGCTCTATTCACTTACCTGACTTTGAGTCCACTTTAAGCTCCACCCTCTCCTCTCTCAGCTCTGCTACAGACCCTGACAACCTGGTCAGGAACTACAACTCTGCCTTGTCATCCTCCCTTCATCTACATGCCCCGCTTTCTCTCTACCGCACTCGCCCTTCTAACCCTATACCCTGGCTAAATTCCTACTCGTGCATGCTGCATTCCTCCACTCGTTCCTCTGAACGCCTCTGGAGGAAATCTCATACTCTCGCAGACTTCCTTCATTACAAATTTATGCTATCCTGTTTCAACTCTGCCTTCTCACAAGCTAAACAAGCCTACTTTTTCTTCACTAATCAACATGCACAAGTCTAACCCACGTCGACTGTTCTCTGTCTTTTATACTCTACTCAAACCACCCTCAGCTGCCTCTCCTTCCTCCATCTCCGCTCAGGACTTTGCTGACTATTTTAAGGAAAAGGTGGAATCCATACGTCAGAACATCCCCTCTATTTCTTCCTCCCATCCTACGCCTCTTCCTAACTCTCCCCCTGCCTTCCTTGACTCTTTTTCCACTGTCTGAGGATGTGTCGCTGTTGATCACCTCTTCTCCCTCTACCACTTGCCCTCTTGACCCCATACCCTCCCATCTCCTAAAACCTCTTGCTCCTACTATAAGCCCTACGCTCACACACATTTTTAACTCCTCCCTCTGCTCTGGAACCTTTCCATCCTCCTTCAAACATGCAACTGTCATACCATTACTCAAAAACAGCAAGCTTGACCCTACCTGTCTTTCTAACTATCGACCTGTCTCCCTCCTGCCTTTTGCATCTAAACTCCTTGAACGTCTTGTATTCTCTCGCTTGCTCCATTTTCTCAACACCTCTTCTCTCCTAGACCCTCTACAATCTGGCTTCCGCACTGTTCACTCCACGGAAACAGCCCTCACTAAAATAACTGATGACCTCCATGCTACCAAAGACAGAGGTCATTACACTCTGCTCATATTACTCGACCTCTCTGCAGCATTTGACACCATGGATCACCCTCTTCTCCTTCTCCACACTCTTGGTATTCGGAACAAAGCTCTATCCTGGATCTCATCCTACCTCTCCCATCGTACTTTCAGTGTCTCTTCTGCTAACACCTCCTCCTCTATTGATCTCTCTGTGGGGGTACCCCAGGGCTGTCCTGGGACCTCTTCTCTTTTCTCTGTACACACTCTCTCTAGGTGACCTAATAACATCTTTTGGGTTTAATTATCACCTCTATGCCGACGACACACAAATATACTTTTCAACACCCGACCTTACACCTGCTGTACAAACCAAAGTTTCTGAATGTCTCTCTGCTATATCATCCTGGATGGCCCTCCGCCACCTTAAACTCAACATGGCTAAAACAGAACGCCACACACTTCCTCCCAAACATGGCCCTACTACCTCCTTCCACATTTCCACATTACTGTTGGAACTACGATCATTCACCCAGTAGCCCAAGCACACTGCCTAGGGGTCACACTCGACTCCTCTCACATTCGCCCCGCACATTCAAAACATTTCTAAAACCTGACGCTTTTTCCTCCGCAATATAAC